>JAGVSQ010004173.1:0-19950 GCA_022683975.1 Rhyacophila evoluta
TTGCGTCCTCCCAGGTCATACCTGCATCCCGTAACTCCGCCGAATAAATTATATAAATGGTTCAGATGAAATTTTTTTTATCGGGACTTGAGCTTGGATTTGCTGAATGTTTTACGTAAAAGAGGTCTATAGTATCAAATAAATTAATGTTGCATTATTTATTCCATTTAGTTACTATCTCTACATTATTAATGGGCTGATACGATTCAGTTGCAATATAACATTTTATTTAAAAAAATATTGTACACCACTGTTTCGCTTATAGATTACCTGCCAGTGTAACGTAAGTAAGTGGGCGTTCGGATTCAGTGAACTCAGACTACACCCCTGTCTCGTCTGTCGCTCGTGAGTACCGCAACAGAACTTGGAGGTGTTGTCTGGACTGGATCGATTACTCAAAGCAGACGAACAGGGGAGGATCCGCACTTAGGACATAATAATAACATTTTGAATATCTAATTTAGAAAAAATATCTCACAAACCTCGGTGGCCACGTATTCGCACTTGCACATGCTTCGGCATCGGGTTGAAATTATGAATTTGTAAAAAACAATATTTAATCTATTTTATCAGATACTATGCCTTATTATATATACACATATAAAATATTATATTTATGAGCGCTTTAGAGCGATATGTTGCAGGTTAGAGCTCTAAACCTGAATATAGAATACATAATAAGTTAAGAAAGTGACTGACATTCTACTCTCGTGAAAACATTCTGTTGTTATATTGTAAAATCCTAATACTTAATTTTCTAGAATCGAAATCTTCCCAGCGTGTAGATCTATCTATATGTTTCACTTTCGAAGCAGGCACAATATTATGAATTATATATATATATCAATACTTCAATTTCAACCAGTTAAGTAACAAACCAAACATTACATTTACAACACACAAGGAAAATACTGAGAATACTAATATGTACATGTTACAATATGTAACACGTTATTTAATATGTAGTTGTTTTAAAATGGCAGTGGTTGACATTCTTAAGAGTCAAACTGTGTCGATATATATATATTCGATATTATAAAAGTAAAGATTTTTTTAAAAAATACTAGAATTTTATTAAAATCAACAAAAGTTAGATACACAGTAAAAGAGTAAATTTTCCCGTTATCATATTTCCTAATTATTTCAGATTTATGCTTTTTCAGTTTATTACACTTTGAAACTAAAATATTGGTGAATATCTGGACTGTAAAAATTTAGTAAGGCAAAAAAACGTAACTTTCCAGTTTTTAAAAATAGCTTTTCTGATAATTACACTGTATACAACTTAATACACGTTCTATCAAAAGGATATAAGCTGCATATGGCAAATTATCGAATGTAAGTTTAGCTTTCAGGTTTAAAAAAAGGAAGGCTTGTAAAATTTACGACCATTAAAAAAGAATTTCCACCACACTACTTGACTGTTTGTTACACATATTGTTTTATATTAAATAACTTATTTCATTAATACCAGATTGGATAAATAAATTTAAAAAACAGTTTGGTCTCTACCCACTTCAGGTTGTGTATATTTAATATGTTGTCTTTGGCGTGAAATCATTCAATAGACGTTTTGCGTGCTTTCTGTCAAATTTATTCTGGGTGGGTTACGTTATTTTATTTCCATAGTCAATATCCACACAATATTAGTTAGCAAACATCACATCACATTTAGTTTGTATGTCGTCACGTAAAACCTTAATCTGTGATGTAAGCAGTATTTGTATTTGAATAATTTAACTCAATATTTAATCATAAATGTCCTCAGAAGCACTATTCTTTGAACACATACCAAATTCCGTCCTGGTTCAGGTTAGCTAATGCCTCACAAGGGCGCAATCCACCGCACACAGTTCATCCCTTTCTCAATTAACTAATAGCCCCCGAGTGGCCCGGGGGCGGCATTACACGGCGCAATTACAACTCCCGTACATCATGTAGATTCCACCTTTTCATCAGCGTAAATTACCGCGTGATAACTCAACAGTAGAACTGTGCAGTGATACAGCTCACAAGGGTGGGTCGTTTGAAGGGGTAGTACACAGGAGCATAGAGTATAATCTAATGATGCAAGCTTTGCAGTTTGCGAATTGTGATTTGATTTAAATCATTTTCATATCAAAAAAATAATATACATACATTTTCTCCTATTATTAGATCACAGATATGTCATTAGTATTTTATTTCATCATGTGCGCTCCGAAACTAAGGCGTTTGGGTCTACATGGTGTGAAGATGCCCACTTTGGAAATGAAGTATGTATATCGACTGTGGAAAGAAAAAAACTTCTTTTTACTTCAAAGTGAAAGCATAACGTTGACACAACCTTTAAGTGTAAAGAACTGCTGCTATATTTACTCAGTATAATATTAATCAAATAAGTTATTTAAGAAAACCAATCAAACTTATTAGGTGAAAGCCATTTTTCCTGCAAATTTTACAGGCCATCCTTTTTCCAAACTTAAAAGCTAAATTTAGACACTGATTTGGCATTTTCAGGTTACATTATTTTGAAAGAACATGTATTGAGTTGTATACATTTTGATTGTCTAATAAAAACTCTTTTGATAAATTGAGAGTTATGTGAGTTTTTTTTGTACAGTTGATATGAATCCTTGCGATGTAAAGACGTTTAAAAAATTGTTTTTTCATGAGAATTGGGTGTCGGCTAATGTTCCAATCCATCGGGCATCACGTCATATATTTTCTAAAATCTTTTAGCGGTGGAAATCAAACCCGTAACTTCCGGCTTTCAGGCGTACACGCCTACTTTTCAGGTATCGGAAAGAGAAAAACAATTCAAAACTATTCGTATATCAACATATTAAGAACTTTTGGATTCAAATTAATCTTTAGTACACTTCCTTTACTTTCTACTATCAGTAAAATTACCATTTTTTAAATGTATATATACTTAAACATAATGAATGAAAAGCATTTTTAAATTACCAAAGCTATACCATAAGCATCTCCATAAAATTTTGGTTGACGTGCTCTAGAAGGTACGTAATTTATCGATAACGAGAGACATTCTCCTTGGTCTTAAGTAATCAGAAAGTTGTTCCTACATTAAATTAAAAATGTTTAAGTATTATCAGATACGTTGAAATGGTATTTACAATATAAAATCTAGAATAATAATTGTGTTACTACATTAGCTGTTTTGATAACCACGTCTGATTAAATAAGATCAAGACTCTCGCTTGTGATGGTGATGATATTCACTTGATCATCTTGACCATAGCTAAAGATTACTTTATCAAGACCAAAAATTAAATATTCGAGTCCAGTAAATAAATTAAGACGCGGAAAATAGATGTATAATCCACTAAAAAAGTTACTGGTCATAAATTAACTCTCTTGATAATTAGTATAACAAAATAAATCTTTTCAAATTATCGATACTGCGAACTATATACTACACAATCATGCCTCAGAGCATATATAGTTAAAATAATGGGTATACTGTGCTAAATCATGGCCGCTATTTTTACGTGAATTTGTGTATTAAATTTAAAATATTAATAAACTTACATTTTTTCAATGGAATGGTATCAAACTGACCTGGATCAATCGGACAATTTTTAACAAAACAAATTGATACCTATTTCGTGACAAATCTGGTACCAATTTAAAAAAACAGAACAAAGAAAAATTATCGAGAGAGATTGTAATAATTTTTTGAGATTAACATGCGCGCCTAGAAATCCGGGGAAAACTATCGGATTTTTAATTATTCAAAAATTGCAGGACTTAAATGCCTATCGTGTTAAGCAATTATCTGACAAACGATTCTTGTGAAACATAATCTATTATGACGTCTTTATATTTTGAAGATTCATATGCTCCACTTTGGGAGCGAACATGGTTCTAAAAAAGATGCGTGTGTTTTGTTTTATGTTAAATGCGCACAAGACAATTGCGAAATTATATATCTAATGACAGAGAACGTGGACGGTAAATTTGCAATAATTTGTATGTATGGATGGTATTTAAGTTTTATGAAAGTTAGAGATACTTGATAAATCACTCGCCTTTTTACGTTGTTTTATTTAATTTCACATATTTTTTTTTAGTGAATATTGAATATTTATGATAAATCTACTTGCACTAAGGTTAAGTGAATTCAATTTTAATATCATAATATTTACCTGTTATCAGTTGAATGTGTGTGAAATGGTCTTGCGTATTGCCATTATTATAAAATTCTTTGTATGTCTTGGTTATGTACAAGTCGGTTCACATAAAAGTGACTTTAACGACTGAGAGGCTCTTTCCGAGGCTTTATTAAACAAAACTCAGCCTAACTGATGCCAAAGTATGCTGCAGTTATATCGCTTTTTTATTACTGGTCCAATAATCCTGTTATTATCTTTATTGTTTTTATAGAACCTATGCTTAATACTTGATACTAAAACTCTCCCTTTCGTTGATTTCTTACGCCCTGTTATGGGACCGTAGGGCTTAACGAATATAAATTTAGTGATAGTAATGCAAGGAGTCGGTTCTTGAAGCAGTTGCCTGATAAAATCTTTTGCTTTAATTAATGTACCGAAGTGTTTGTTTTATAGCAAAATTTCATTTTATTACTCTGGTCACTATGTTAACATCAGATAATGCCGAAAGAAGGTAAGAACTCTCATTTTCTTATTATTAATGGAATCGAAATTGGTACGATCAAAAAATGTATTATTCACTACTAAGGATTGCAAATTCTGAAAAAATGAAAAAAATCGGAATTTGGAATTCGAATTGAAACATTTTCGGAATTCGGTTAAATTTCGATTTTTATCCAATCGATTTTTTTTTGAATTCTTTGGAATTTCGGTTTTTTTTTCTCAGAATATAATCTAGAATTGAAATTCTCTCGTTTTTTAGATCTAGCCTAATCTTAAGATCTTTACTTTTGTCTAGATGTTTCGTTTTTGGATGAAAATCCAGTATTTTGTGGTTTTTTGCAATCTAAAAATTTCTACTTTCGTACCCAGGCACCTACTAGTAGATAGCATAAAGTGAATTCGGAACTCGCTCTTAATTTTTTTCGGAATTCAAAAACAAATGCGAATTCTGAATTTTGCAATCGATCGTTATTGCAATTCGTCTTGTATTATCCTAAGACATATCGCCATTCATGGTAACATAGTGCAGGTTTTCTGGAAGCATTCGCAGTACATGCCCCAGCTAGTTGGGGCATTAGTTCCAAAATCGGTGCATAATTATATGTGTCAGTGCTACGCCGTGTCTAGTAGACGGTCTTGTGCAAAAAGTTTTTCTCACAAAATTTACCTTTTTTTAATTGTGATTTTGTAAAAGTATACACAAAGTTAATTACCGAATTAAAATTATACTAAATGAAAGCTTGTATGTGTCACTATTTAGTCCCATTTAAGTATTTTATAGTTTTAATGTATGCTTATATTAATTTATTATGCACACATTACTGGCGAATTTCCTTCATTTTTATTAGAAAAAAGGCTTCGTTTTGCAGTGCAAATTATACGCAGTAAGACCCTTATCATCATTATTACTATAAATTATTAGTTTAACTGTATAATGGTAACATATTTCAGTTTTATCCAGAATTATATATTATTTATATATATATATTTATATCCGTTGCTTAATGTACTTCTATGCGTTTATTAATCTACCACGACCATTAATTTTGAATAATTTCCGTACAGTATAAATTCATAATCTCAGGGATTATTAATGGAAGAGATTTTCAATTCAAAATGGCAGCATAATAATTTTGGAAATGGTTTTCATTTCATATATGCGTTCAGATACTCCATTCAAATGGCATTTCTGTCACTCAAGATTAAATTCATATATTTCAGTCATATCAATTAATATGTGACATTATTAAAGCATGTCTTTAATTGTTTATTCAGTAGTGGACTAATTGTACTTTAACTATGATGTGAACAAATCATTGAATGCATCGAAAACTACAATGAGTTAAATGTGAATTACTTGTTCAGAGAAAGTTTTCAACTCTACTTCAAAAAGACAGTTTTAAAGATTAACTCGTAACTATAATATAATTTATTTAAAAAAAGTGTATTTGACAAATTAACAACATGTGACACATGAACAAATTGTTAGTCATATAAACAGATATATAGGCTTGAGAGTTGAGAAGTATGAGAAAAGTGATTAACTAAAATTGCACATATCACATCTCTAGACTAAACATCAATATTTGCAAAAATATTGTTGTGGTAACATGACACAATTAGCGTATATTTTTTCCTAATTATAATTATAATTATAATTAACAGCTAAATCATAAAATGAGTTTATTATTTTTAGGTTAAACTCATCTAACTAATTTGCCTGAGGTAAATGCGCCTACCTTGGTGACCAAGGTGGCGGGTTCAAATACCACACCTGCTTAACGTAACAATTTACAAGTTTCTACCATTCCTTTGATAAATTGGTTGTTATTTCAACGTAAAAGTGCGTAAACTGCTGTCTCATATTATAGGTATGGAGAGCGATTTTGGTTCTAGTCCAAAATGTCATTCTTAAAATTTAAATTGAATAGATTTTGGCAAACGTTGTGTATGGGTGAATATTCAGTATAAGTTCAATGAGTTACTTATTAATGGTTGTATGTATCTTAAACTTATTTTGCTTTCCCGATAACTTAGAAATAAGCATGTGTGCTTCAGTATCAAAAATTGTGAGTTTGAATTATACATTTGCTAGCATTTCCTTTAAATTAAAAGATGTAAGACTTGATACCTAAGAACTTGATCAATTATTTTATTACATTTTTTTGTAAAAACAACTATCATGGTTTGCATTATAGTATGATTATTCTGTATAAAAATACTAGTTAAAAATCTTCACCTTTTTGGCATATTGGAATAAGTTCCTAAACTAATATATGAAAAATATATATACAATTTTTATAAGTATATTATTATAAAACTTCGGCTGCAACTTATTTATTAATATAATATTAAATGTACGACAATTTGACAGATTCTGGGTAATTTATTATCATCATTATATTATATCGGATTTTATTAAAGGTCAGATAGAGAGTATTAACTTTAGGCAGTGTCTTATCTAACTTGAATGGTGTGGACTAAACAATGTGCAAGATGTTGCCGAAAGATCGAGCAATATGTTACGCAAACATCGCAGAAAATTTTGCCCGCCATTTACGTCACGTGAACCAAGGCGAACGATAACGTAGATGCTAATATACGTATTCCTTTCATTGGATGCAATATCAATGATTTAGTGTTGCCATAAACTTTCGGGCGGGTAGGAGCATTAAAAGCCTATTTATTTCAGGAACCTTGCAACTTTGGCTTATAATATTCTAAGGGTCAATAGCTTTGCTCAGTGATATTAAAATATTCATAAAGAAGAAATATTTGAAATGCCCTCAACGTGCTATATGATTTTAATAATAATTTACGAAAACGCTTTTAAATAAACGTTTTAGTGAGTAAAATACTGAAAACTGGTAAAATTAAAACTTCTATATATATACAACTACACATTCTAACTTAATTTAAGTTTACTTAATCTAATATTTGGAAGCGGTTTACACTTATAGTTTTTGTTTATATAGGAGATTTTATTCCAGGGAGCTTTTGTCGAGAAGTTTATCTAGAGCAGTGTTTCTTAATTTTTTTAAGTTGCATCTCAATTAAGAGTAAAGTTTTTTATTTTATAACCCACAAAAATATAAATAAAACTACACGTGCAAACAAAAAATGATTTTGTTTCAATAATACAAACTGTAGTATTGGTAACAAAATTAGATATTATTAATGTGAAAATTGGTTTTGGATATGTTATTTGGATAAGAATATTATTATATTGAGGATATTTTGCGACGTAGTAAATATGCCTAGAGGTCCGATGTTGAGTTGAGGCCCATATCTTAAGAAACGCTTATCAGAAGAATAACACCCATGTTGCTAGATCGTGTAGATATAAGCCATAATATGAAAAATTGTCTTGACAGAATATTTCACATAACCACATTTGTCTCCCATCTCGATTATATATTCACGTCTTATATTTAAACTTACAGAGCATGTTAACTTTAATACAGTTACGGGACTCAAACCAGCGGTCTAATTTTTTATAAACGCAAATTTTTTTATTTGGCCAATTAGACAATAGTCCTTCCTAGAATATCTTCAAAGTATGCTGTTAGATTAGGCTTAGTTTTCTTATATGTAGCTTATCTACGTATCGGCGTTTCATTATTGTAATGCTAATTGGTAAAAATAAGATTATATATAATTATGAGTCATATAATCAGAAACAAAAGTTTCTCAGTAAGTTGATAAGTCGCTGTCGTATTTTATTTTAATCAGTGCTCCAGTGGTTATAGGTTATCATGCGTAATTTGGTGGCGGAAGTCACAAATTCACCTGCCATTGTTTTGAATCCTATTTTTTTAAATCTACAATAAAAAGAAAGACAGCAAAAATGGATATATCAAGTCCTCACACTACGGATATTCAATTTCTCCATGTCCCTGTAGAGATTTACATGCTCCACTTTTGAAGCGAAAATGGCAAAAAAATCTCAAACATCCCGTATTTTTCCATCGTCTTCCCAGACAGAGATAATCGTGCATACTTCGTAATCCGGGAAATGTAAGTTTCATTTACATATATGTTGGATTTTAAAAGAACCTAAAAATATCCATCGGGTTGAGCAACATTGAGTAAAACAACTAATTCTCGTGAAAAGAAATCTGTCGAAACATGTCTCCAAATTGAGATCCATATACTCCATTTTTGGAGTTTTCCATGGGAGTTTGTTTGAGAATTATATATTACATAAACTGTGATGGTTTTAAATGTATATTTTTAATTTTAATTCTTAGCAGTAAAATACGAATTTTAGAATCTTATCATGATACATTTTTTTGATAAACTATATCAACGGCTACTTGAAAAACCTCTGGCTCCCATAAAGTCTTGTAAAGTGACGCAAAATGACTTCGAATAATATGTCCAAGTTTTATTTCGTGTGGCAGTTTTCTCAAACGAAATAATACGGTCGTATGTATCAGGATAACACAAAGTAGAATTCCCCTTTAAGTAAGTTTAGGTTTATATCAAGGTGACTTTATTTAAATATGACAAATAGATAATGTCATACTGATAATGTCAAGAAAAATCATATTTTATCTTCTTAGTTTACATAGTTATACACTGTTAATAAACTTGTATTATCATTATATTTATTTTTAATTATAAGGAAGAAGTCTTTTGGAAAACATTAAATGCTCTACTGGAGTTTTTTGTTAGCAGTGATTGCCAAACTTATTGGGCTCCCCGTTATTTTTTTAAAGATATTATTTTCAGCACTGTGTATAAACAAATAGTTTAAATCAAATTAATGTGCTTAAATATTATTTAAATCAGTTCTATTAAATTTATTAGCACTATGCACAAATATGTATACACTGATTTTAATAACTTGCGTAATTTCAAAGTGCGCTTGTGATAAAAACAGTTTGGATGTAATATGTATAATATTTTTTACGTTTTTAAGATAAACACTCCTTATAAAAAGCATTTACAATGTGCGAATTGTTTATAGTCTAATACAATTTCAGTGACGATAATATATATATTATCTCTTCGAGGAGTATGACCGCACATGTGCGTCCGTGCGCCTTGTCGCCTTATTTTCAAAGCCATTTTTTAATTTTATAAAAAATGTTATTATTTCTTTTAATATAAATACTAAACAGATTTATTAATTTTTTGCTACCTTAAAATATTACGAAAAAAATGAAGGAAAAAAGTTTACTTCGGCATTAAAAAAATCTCTTATGCTCTTTCTATAATTATTATTATTTGTAAAGAAACAAAAGATTGTTTATACTTCTGTTCAAAAAACATGATATATGATATCAATTAGTCCTATGAGTTCAAATTTATTCTCAAGTGTTCCTTTGATTCCAAAATGGGAGCGGCGGCCACATGTCGTAATGTTATACATATTCTTAACACTTTGAAATAACTTTTATTTAGTTTATTTTATTCGTTGCTTGGAAATAAAGAGCATTGCTTACAATTTAGGATATCTCATTTGATTGGTTCCATGGTATTAGTTAAATTGATAGTAGAGATACATTTTAGTGCTTAAAACGTCTGTACATAAAAAATTAACTCACTAATGTAAGGGTTATATAAAACACGTTAATGTCTCTATTAAGCTCGCTATTTCTGGTCCAAAAGTTGACTATATGGATCCCAGTGTTAAAATGGCTATTCCGGAAATTGATTATACTGATCTGAATAATGTGAAGACTTGTTTTGAATGATTTTAGTAGACCGTTTTTGTGTACTATTTTTTTAATTGCTGTGCAAATGCAGAGTTTAAATCCACGCTCTTCACTATCAAAGCACATATATTGAAAATATGGAATTCTATTATGCCAGTATTATATGTTTATTATTATAGTAAATTAGGATTGAAATAAATTATGTACTCTTCCCCCATAGAACATATTTCTGTACAGGGGAAGTTATTTAAATTATTGTAGACAGAGCTTTCTGATGACATTCCTCTCGGGAGCAATGTTTTTAGTTCACAACTTATTTACGTATATTATATCCTTTCTTAATGTCTTTGGATTCTAAAGCACTGCTCTTTAGTTAAAGCAACTTCAACTTTTGATGACATCCTCGCGAAAACTTTCCAAATACGTTGAGCGTAATTCATGCTAATGACTCTAATGTCTTAATCTGGTAGTTTTCCAGCAAGCAACGACTAATAAAGAGCATTGCATTTCGACTCTATGTTTCTATGTATTTCATCTACTATTTATTATACGCGCGCGTTTTGTGTACCAGACTGGAGAAAGAAATCCGTAATAATTGTACAAAAAGTCAGAAACCTACGCGTAATAAAAGCGAAATGGCACAGTGACACAGGCAAGTATTAAAACAAAAAAAAAAAACATTGATCATGTTTTCTTCTGCCATATCCGTTCCCTATATAGATCATATTATAGCTAGATCAACCGTTTTACATATTCCCAGGTCATGCCTGCATCCCTTAGTTCCGCTGGTATTCCAGGATGCAGAAATTCTACTAATTGGAAAAAAGACAGAAAGGTTTCAGGCTTCCTAGTACGTGTCTGTAGTATGTGCCAGTCTCAGCGATATTGCATGATTTTTATGGTGACAGGAGGTGCCTTGTCCGCTCCTTCTCCGTGTCTTAATGAAGTCATTCCACCTCACCCCTAGAATTTGATGCAGGCATCAGTTCTTAAATCTCAGTATAAGGGTATTTATCAGGTGCTATGATTTTTTGCCGCACAGCTGCACCGTGTATAGTGATTAAAAAAGTGACTTCATGTAAAATTGTGAATCATGAATAAACATTTTTTTTAAGTTTTTTTGAAAATAATTTGTTTCTTTTTATTATGTCTGCTCTCAAGGCTACTATTTATGAATCTACACAGCGTCAAGATGTATTTATCAGGTTCAATATTTGAATATTTTCAATGTGAAGACATGTTTTTACATTTTTTATGAGAATTTATTGATAAATTTTTTATTCGTTGATTCGTTGAAAATCCAGCAGCTGTAGGAATCAAACCAGCAGCTTTCGATTTGAAGCACGCACGCTTACCACTCATCCAGGCCAGAGGCGGCTTTGTTACAAAAAAAATATATATTGTTATCTTTTCAATGAAATAAAATACCATTCGACTACTATGGAAATAATCAAATCGATTTGAACGGATGAAATTGAGTTTACAAAGTCTTTTGAGATTATTTGTGATTGAACTAGACACTAGACCATAGAGACCCAAAGTGGGCGGTAATGGGTTCATAGGCATTTGGGGGCGCTTAGGTGGTCTAGAGGAGACTTTCAGCAATTGGAAAGAAGGTAGGCGCTGGCTCGTAGAAGAAATTAATAATAACATTATGCGTAGTAAAAAAAACGAGAAACCATAATTTCTGGGAAAAAGTAAAAAAATTAAATTAGTGTTACAGCTAAAAACGAGAAACGGGCAGTGAGTAATTTTTCCTTTGAAATGTCAAAAAATTTAAGAGAATCTAAGAACTAGACATTTTCCTAGTAATTTGAAATATAAAGCACGGGTGATAAAATTTTTGCAACTAACGTCAGAATTATGTTGCGGTACATGATAATTTTGTTACACTATTTATAGTTTCGCTCGCGCGCTTTTGTCCTAGATGAATTTGTCGGTAGGCCTTGAGATTGTGTTTTAATTTTATGAAATGAGGCTAAGTTTGTCACTCTTGATTACGCGTCTATTTAAAATTTGTAAATTTCAAACATCGGAACTATTGCTTCAGAATTTGAAAATCTATAAGTCGTATTATATTTTATGGTACAAATAATGTCCAGATATATCAACACAATATTAGACATATATTGATCAATAATAATATATCATGAACATATCGCCCCTTTAAAGGTAAAACTCTTTAACTGCATTTTTATAGTTTTGAGATATTGAGGTTTTAAATTTTTTTTCCGATATAAAATCCGTTTCTTTAGTTACACTCTTCTGTTTTTTTTGTATGAAATGTAAAAAAAAATCAAGGAATATTATGAATGTAATTTCAATTTTTAATACATATTGCAATAACATATACAACAACATATTAATAACAATTATAAAAACGAGCTTTGCACTTCATGAGTTTTATCTACCACAAGCTTGTTAGTAAAATGATAGTATATGCCAATTCTTTGGCAACGGTTTCTGCGTTATTTGTTATTTTTTTCGATCACTTATTTAATTAAAATTAATTTAAAACAAAATAATATTATCGTATTATCTTACCCAAAATACAAATTAATAACAGTAATAACATTAATTGACAGTCATTTATTAGCTTAATATTAAACATATTTTCTAAATATACTGTCACGTGTGTAAGTAGGAAAATAAATTGTTTATCTCTACTTATTTTATAAAAAAATTACATTGCTGAGTCATACACGTGGTGTAGTTGAAAAAAACCAAGAATTTACTTGTTAAATGGAGTTGTCGATAACTGTCTGTCTGTCAAATTGGAAAATGTTATGGATAGAAGGAGTTGCTGAGACCCATTTCAGGTTGCCGATTGTATTATACGTCTGAAGATAGCTTCATAGGGGTCCACGTGGGATGTAACTCCCTTATATTCGAATGTGGGATGTAATTCTAAGAGATAAGCTTGTGAATAGCGAATTTGGGTCCCAGGTAGTTAGTCAAAGTGAGTAATTTTTTAAATAAATTTTTCAGCCCATACACAAAAAAATTACATATTATTATGCACATAAATATATATAAATATGAAACAGATCATTTCTCTTGGTATAAGAGTTAATACCAACATGATTTATTGGTCCAATTAACAGGACATTTTTTTGCTAATACTTTCGTATTAAAATGTGTCCTATTTTTAAAATAAAAGTAAAGTATTCGATCTGTTGTATTTTAAACATTATTTCAATTTTTGGTGTAATATTTTATTGATGTTATGTTTGTTTTTGAATCCAAAAAGAATGTTATGGGCTGAGATAAAAATAAGAAAGAAAAAACCTATAGCGTATCTTTAGTGGAAGTTCATATGTTCAATTTTAAAGTTGAAATGATTTAGTAGTATTTTTTATTAATAAATCTTCATATAATATACTTCATTCATCATAGGTGTGCAACACCCGACCCGTGATCCCTATATAATTGAAATCACAAAATACCCATAATCTCAAAACTGTCCATTTGTTAGTAAGTGACTAAGTATTATTGAAAATATGATACAAAAATCTACTTTTACTAAAATTACGTAAGTTAAGTGTAAAATGTCTTAATATTTCTGTGTTAGTGTGCGGAATTCCAAGTGTGCGTAGGTGTCTTGTGATGACTTGTATTATGCGCCGTTGTCTACGGGTCCACTTGTCGTGGGAGCATTTGTCTTTTGAGCGCTTTTTCGGTGCGCAGCTGTCTTGCATGCTGTCTGGCTACCCTAAAGTTTATATAGTTTGGATTTTGGTGCAGAGAGTGAAAATTTGACTGCAGAATGGAAAAGGTTGTCTATATCTGTCATATACTGTAATATGTTTTCCGGGCACCCGTTTGCGCGTTTTTACGTACACATAACTGGGTAATCAGAGTGGAAAGAGGGGCATTTTAAATTAGAAAGTTGAGCCACAATGCAAGTTTCAAAATTTCGGAACGAAAGTCTGGTGAACGCCTCCTCAGGTGATTTATATGTTTATATTTCACCGTCTGCAAACTTCGCTTATAATTCAGCCCAAAGAAGTTACAGTGCCACTGGGGTGACTCTTATTCTACCGCTGAATAAATGGAACTGTATATTTTTTATTTTGTTTCTACTAACGCAAAATGTTGAAGTCTTTTTGATTATGGAAAAATGAAGTTTGTACATTCTCAAAACGTTCTGCAAAATCTAGAAGTGAATAAATAGAAATAAAGTTTCCGTACCATTTGACTATATTTTTTGTTATTGCTGGTAAAATCTATTAACAGTGTACTCTCGATTATCCGTGCTGATGGTGGAATGAAAGGAACCGGATAATCCAAACTATATTTAAAATATAGATAATTTATTGTCATCGAATAAATATCGTTTTTCGTCAGTCGTGGCTCATTAAGGCCAGCCAAATTAGTCAAATTTCTTCTAATTTCCTTTCAAAGTTTTAGGTTTTCCCGTTTTTTAGCTCTCACGCCGCATATTTTTTTTAGCTTCTACCGCAAATCATATACTTTTAGGCTTCACGCTGCTTAAAACTTTTTCTTCCTTCCAGAATTTGTAGTTTCTTCTTCATATTCAAGTCTTGCGCTATCCTAAAAAATTACTTCCTATTAAAATTTATGATTTCTAAATATTTTTTTTCATTAGAAGACTTTCTCACCCGCTATAATTATAGCAAACGTACACTTACATAGTAAGGGTAAATAAAGTTATTTTTGAATTATAAAACATCCTTTTCAAAAAAATTTAAATTATTCACAATAATTAAAACTTTAACATTAAGCACAGGTAATACATACATCGGATAACAGATACGGAATGTGTATGGATAATCGACAGTAAACTTTATTTATAAAACATATGAAACAATTTCAACAACTTAAAATACAATAAGCATCTAATGTGACTACCAATATCAATATGCGTCAGAAACAAATGTACCAACACAAAGAAAATAAACATAACAATTGGACTTTTGTCCCGTATACATTAACCCCGTAAACTTAAAAAAAAACTGCACATTATTATGTTTTTATGAAACCATCCTACATATGTATATTTATATACGAGATATAGTTGTAATACATTGTAAATTATAAGGCTATAATAATATCAATTTCTTTTTTTTTGTGAGGGTAATAATATTTTAAATTAATTAATACTGTCTACATCACAGTGTTTGATATATATTTTAAGACAAAAACTATTGAAGGTTAGTATTTTTACTGTCTTACAATCGATAGCATTTTGTAATTGCTGCCAGAAATATGACTATCGCGAGATTATCGCTAAAAGTAGTAAAGGAGGGATAGGATCATATAAAATATTTTTTGTTTTACCTAACCTAAATGGTGTCTTAGTCGAGCTATCAACGAATAAGCTATGTCACACAAAACCAAAGTATTATTAAGGTGCGTGTTATGCTCCTGGCCATTGTAGATGTATGTGACAAAATTTTCATCGCAACACAAATTGTGTATGATGTGGTTGTCTGCTATAGACTCAATTCGGATACAAAAAAGTCACTAGTAACTGTTATAGCATTTCTTTTAGCATCCTCGAAGAAATATTTTGTCTAATAATATCGCCGGCTCAAATCGCGTACTATACAGTCACTCCACAAGAGTATAGTGGTCGTTGATATGTTAATTGAAAATTTTCAGTGCCCCAATGGCGGCTATTTTGTTTACTAATAAAGCCAACCAAGTCGAAATGTGCCTCGTCGTTCATGATGGTTTTTCGTTTACTTAAACATATTTTTTTAATAATTTCAACACGTTTTTACGGCGATAGATTCTTCATTATAAACTGTAATCAACTTTTCTTTACAACCATAAAACATTAACTGAAAAATGGCGACTAAAAAAAATCGGCATGGAACATTAATTGAACGCAAACATGTAACAAGAAATTTTATTCAACTTCATTTTGTTTATTCTTTCATGAAGTTTTGTACAAAAGTGCTTAACAATAACATAAATATATTTTCACGGCTAAAATTTAAGCTATATTGTGTACAATTCTTTGATGCTTAGGTATGTGATGTAATAACTTAAAATCCATACTGAACGCCATCTAGTAATTATCCGATTCGTATCAGTTTGTGCGCACCCTATAGTAGATTAAGCTCTGATATTGGTTTACCGCGCGGCAGCCCCCTCGTTTCTACCCCCATGCCCCCCCTAAAAAGTTAATTCCTAAACTTGGGTAGGAATATTGAAGCAGGAAGCGGGCGAAATTTCTACTTTGGATTTAACTGTTTTAATACTAAATTATGTTTCTAGTCTCACGCACTTTAATTTTTTTGCTCTCTGATTACGTTTTGTATACATCGCTGTGGTATTCGAACGAATTTTAATATTTTCAAAATTCTAAAACAATTTATTTTAAGATTTATTATTCTGTGTCGCCGCAAACTCTAGTTCAGTGTATCAAATTAGAAAAATTTAATTCATAACGTCTTAAAAGTTGTTACAAAGAGTTTTTTACGTGTACAATCAGTTAAGTATGGCAGACGCTGCAAACAAGAAGTATAAACACAGAGGATATTGTAAACAATGGTTATAGATTGTGGAAAGAAAAAATGACGTTATCCACATAAAGAAAATTTTACAAGAGGAACAAGAAAGTATATTTAATGATTTTGGGCCAAACTCAATATATTTCATACACAAAAATGAAACGCACGAAGATTAGTACTGTTGTTTCATTTAACTAACCTGGCATCAATTTAAAAAGTTATTCAAGGAAAACTAATAAAATTGATAGGGTAAAAGTGCTTGTTCCTGTTTACGAATTTTATTAGATAGGCAATTCGTTTATCAAACTTCATTTTTTAATTAGATCCTTTTGAAAAACACACGTATTAAGTTGTATACATTGTGATTGTCGAAAAATATATTTTGAAAAACTGAGGGTTAAGTTTTTCTCCATTCCACAGTAATTTTTTGAAGTCTTTACAATGTGGAGATTCGTATACTCCATTTTTGAAGTGGTCATCTTCACAATTTTGAGCTCCATAAACTTCACTTTTGAAGGAGGCATGGTATAAAAATATAAGTCATATTTCCTTGATATATTGTGTGACGTTCAGTAGCAACAATAGAATTTATATGTATTTTAACCATGTTATTACTAATCAAGATTCAACAAAGAAAATTTGTATGTTGGCATTTGCTTAGCAGTTACCTTAAAACCAAAGCATGGCGTTTAAGCTTTTTTGTCTTCAGTGAAAACTTTATTTCAATGTAAAACTATTGTCTCGAGCTAATTTTATTATATTTCATTTGTTTCAGAGATAAATGGCACATCAAAATTGAATTCTGACAACTACGGCGACACGGAAGAAGACGTGCTATATCAGAAAGACGCGTCTTTTTCTGCAGAGCTAGACATAGCGCTAGTACCTGCAAAAGATTCCGAGAACGCCACTTTAATACCGACAACAACAGACCAGCAACCAGATCAAGGCTATGCAACAACTATCTCGCCGGTGTCAACGACAAAAAGATCTCTGTCAGATGATTACGACGAATTAAACGAAATTGTCGACAAGTATCACTACAAATCAAAAACACTCGAAGAAAATAGTAGATTACATACAAAAGTTGAAAGTAATTCCGTGTATTTTAACCACGATACTGTAACAAAAGATACTTTGAAACGTGACAATAAAGGAACCCCACTTTATAACAGAAATTTTACTGAAAACAATAGAGAAATACATGGTATTATATTACCAATTCAGTCTACGGAGAAAAGTGTGCAATACAACAGTGATAGCTATTCGAACGACAATGTCTTGCTATCCCCGGTCGTAGAGAGTCTTACCGAGAGTAAAGCCGCCCAGGATCATTATCAGTACAAGCTTTTTAAGGAGATTGAAGGGCTCAACAGCTTGAAGGCTGAAGGGTTGACTTCGAAGGATATTGATATGATCGCGAGCGCAGCTTTGGACGGCGCCGAAAATAGAAGGCCATCTAATGATGAAGACGATAAGACTTTGGTCACTACACTTGGACCCAGCTTGGAGCAAAAGGTATGAAAAATTTTCATCACTATTTTCACTATATCACATTTAGCTGTTTAACTATAAAACGTTAATAATTTAGAGGTGTAGTTCCAAAGTGAACTTATTTCAATATGCCAAACCTCAAAGGAGAAGATTTTGAAGTAGTATTTTTTGTATAAAAGAACCATATGGTATATAAACCAGTAGAAAAAATCATTTTGGAAAATACTGAAAACAAAAATAATCATTGAAAAAGATGCTATATGGTTATTTCTTGCAAAAAATATTCTCCTTTCAATTCTGGCATAGTGGAATAAGTTCACTTTAGAGCTACCCTTCTCAATTATAATTTCCATGTAAGATTTTGAATACGATTCTTATTGGGGGCATATATATTTAAAAATGATCTAGTTATTTCTTTTAATTTTTTTAAATGTAGGTACTTCAAAAAATAGACTTAGAACATCTCATTTATGTAAACGCTAAAAAATGTGGTCAGTGAAAAATTCTAGTTAGTAATTCTGTTCTAAAATAATGGCATATTGAAAATTTTGTATGTATTTAATCGTGTATTTTCTCAAATATCTTAACACCGGCTTACAGTCGATTGGGTTTTTTATGCATATTTACATTTGAGTATATTATTTGAGATCGAGTACATGTTATGCATATATCAATGGATATCTTTAAGTGAAAATTTGCCAGCTTCATTTTTGAAGCTTTTATAGCAAAATGTACAAACTGATTATTTTGATATAAAAAGCACCATTTAAACGATTTATATGTAAAACTTACGAACGATACACTTGATAGATCTAAAGACAAAATAAAGTAGTTGTAGGTCTAGAACCCCAATAGTATTATTGAAATTTCTTGGAATTTTTTTTCTATTTATGCTATTTAAAAAACTTTATCAAATGAATACGGTGTATACATGTAGCATAATACATCAAGATAGCATTGATATAATTTTCAGTCAAAAGTGAAGTTAGTAATTTTGCATTTTAAGCTTTCGATATATGCAATTGAGTATTTGACGTTAATAAGCTTTCAGTGTACATTTATTATATTATTTATTATTGTTTAATATTCATATTTATTTGCATGAAAAATAAACTGACAAAACAGTTTCACACTCGTACCGAATAACAATAACCTTAAAGTCTCGCTTTGACACAATCACGCCGTTAAAAAAACCAAATTTGTTTTAAAGGTTCCCCCGATGTCCACTCATGGCCCCAGCCACACAGAAAGCGCCCCACGGAGCGGCTGTCCTCTCAGGAGAGTGGGCGCTAATTGTGACAAGGGTAAGTTTTTTTGGAAATATTTTTTTTCGCGAAAACATTTTTCTACTTTTTTTTTTATATCTTTCTAGAGCCTTTAAAAATATTTAATTGTTTATATTTTGTTTGAGACATAACGTAAACAAATATAGCTATTTTTACAATAGATACTAAAGTATAAAAACATACAGTATGTTTTTTTAGTTTTTATATACTACACCAAGTATCTACCATTGTATCAATAATGCGTTGTATCGAAAGAATCTATTTTATTGCAACACGGCTTGGCGAAAAGTTGTATATTTTTATTAAAAGCTGTTGGTGTCCTTTCTAATATGATAATCTATAATTTATTTGTTTATTACATGTTGTAACATTACAAATTACAAGTTTAATACGTTAACAATACGAT
>JAGVSQ010004174.1:0-19949 GCA_022683975.1 Rhyacophila evoluta
AGGAAATCTCATTTCCAAAATCTGGCCCGGCTGCTGAAAAGGTTGGCCACCCATGCTTTAAATCATAAAGTGGCTTTCTGAATCACTATTATATGGAATAATTATAATACTTCATCGACAAGGATAACTTCTTGAGGCTTTCGGACTACCCGGACTAAGGGTAAATTTGAAAATAAATCTATTTTTAAAGTTTGTGGACTATGGAAGAAATGTTTGAGTTTTAATTTGTGTATGAATATTTCATTATGTTAACCGGAATATATATAAAAAGTTTTTGCCAAAAACAATTTCGTAATCAGCGACACTAATTTAGATATTTCCTGCATTGCACAACACCTCAGTACAAATATGTTAAGCAAACTAAGGCAAAACAAAGTGATATAAGAGGACGCTACGTCAACTTATTCATTAGGCATAATTAACACTGTCGTTGAAAACAGTTTGAGAGTAAAATATACAATTCAAATTTAACAACAATTGACTGAATACAGAGGAGCAGAAGTGTGACAATATATATATATGTGTGTGAGAATCTTTACATATTATAACACGGAAAATACATACATGTGTATGTCTGTCCGTCACATGAAACCTTCCAAGCGGTGAACAATAGCGGCGTGAAATTTTTATATAATATTTCGTTTGCCATTTCTAGGTTTAACTTTCAAATTTTAACATCATCACTGATGATCAACAAGAGAGACTAAAAATGTTGTATACAGATAAGTATTGAAATAAATTTGTCATAATAGAATGAATAAAATTAATTTGAATAAAGAGCGAGTTTGAATCTATATCAGGCGAATCCAGGTAATAAAGCTAATTTTATAATATATTACAGATCGATCTCAATAACATAGTATATTTTGTATATTAGGGATTTTTTTAAACTTACAGATATTCATAAAAATGAGCTCACGGCTTGAATATACGTGTATAATTGATTCGGCAGTTACTTTAAAGTAGTGTAGAAATCTTTATCAAAAAATCTCTCCAGTATCTAAGAGGTAAGCATGCGTGCTTCGGAACCGGAGATATGGGATTCGATTCCCAAAGCTGCAGTTTTTAAAAAATATTCAAAATCGTGAATAAATTTGTCATGTCAAAGAAGTCATATTTTCACGTTGCGGAGATTCATATGCTCCATACTTGAAGTAAACATCTTCAAACGTTGTAGATCTATAATATAAGCACCACTTTCCGAGTCGAAATAGTAAAAGAAAAACAGTATACTAATCGCCTGAAGAAATCAAAAGACATATCCATGAGGAAGTTTAATTTTAAGTTGTTTACGAAAAAAATATTATTTACAAATGTAATACATTATTTATGTGACTATAATAGTAACAAGTTCCGTCTTTACCACTATTTTATCTGTGGCATATTAATTACTGCATTATCGGTGCATTTTTATTTATTAAAATGCTTCCGCGAAGAATCCATAAATATAGGAGATTGATCAATTAAATTACTCACATTATAAAGGAGGATAACAATGGATAGGTTGAACATATGTACAGATTTGAACGGAACATTATTGTTTTTACCGTGTTCCGACTGTCTCGTTGATTTAGTAAAAAAAATACCATTGTTTTCCGCTTTTAAAATGCATTTAACCATTGAATGTAGGGCTTCACTTCAAGTAGAGCTAACTTAAAAAAAAAATACCACATACAATAAACAAGAATCTTTGTAATGTGTTAACTACTTAAACTTAAAAGCAAAGGCTTATTTATATGTTGGACTATAAGTTATTATAACATTCAAAGCAACAACCAATATTGATAGCACATGAATTGTATGAATGATTCATGGGTTACTTTTGATCATCCAATTGATAATAATACAGTCCCATTTGAAATATATAATATTCGATTATAAGACGTCAAATATACAACATGCACATTGATTAATTTTAGAAACTTCAATTCACTAAACTTGACAAAATACGTTATGAAAAAAAAACAAATTTGGATGGTGTTATAAAACTTAAAGTAACATCAGTAAAATCATCTAATTGTATCATATCTATCATAAACAAGTAGTGTGTGGTCCACTGATAAGCCAAAATTAACTGTAGAAGTAGCGAATGTTGTGATTGTTTATTATAAAAAAGAAATATTACAACAAATATACTGAATCATTTTTTGTCAATATATTCAGAACTCGAGACATTCGACATAGAAATAAGTTCATTTTGATTCTGTGTAATAATCAAACATTTAACTTAATTGAGATACATTAGTCCTATCCCGTCTAAGGAGTTGTGGTCAGCCTACAAATAAACCAAAGTCGGGTCTATACTGTTGAATTCGAAGGCCAGAAGTTTTAGAAAAACCGGTTTTGTAAGATTAAAAAGACGATGTTAGTATTTTCTAATTTTAATTCAACAGTATAGCCATAAAATGATCGTTTTATATTTCCATTATTTTTATCGAACACTGTTTTATCGACCATAAACGTCCAAGACACCAGGGTGTAAAATCGATATTTCACTTTAGGTATGTGTGAAGAAAATTAAGATTCTAAGCCATAACATTGTCAAGATGGAACAAAATAAATCAAAATGTTTTATAACTCTCATGTCACATAATTTGACATTTTCTACTGGCCTTAGAAAAGATAAATAAGCTAAATAATATATTCTACAATATAGCCTCGCCGGAAGAGTGATGTTTATATTACACATCATTAAATTTATATTTATTTATTAATCTTTTGGTTACCGAATTCCGATATATCAAATTTTGTTACTTTGCTAGTAATTGTCGGATAAGATGTCAGCATTAAAGAAAGCATCTGACTTCTTCTTCCCGAGAAGGAAACACTTCCCGTATGTGTTTCAGCATACTTTCGTAAGTTTGCAAGAGCGTGTGTAGCCTCCTTTACATAAATGTATTTATATTTTTAGCAGTTTATTTCCTGATTTAAGATAATGCATAGAGAAAACCGGATGGACTCTAAAATATTGAAGTTCTCAACTAGTGATGGTGGTTAATATTCCAAAATCTCAGACCAACTTAATCTTGTTTGCTGTCTTTTGCTTGTGTGCTGAATTGCAGGATACCGATCACATTCTATGAAGGTATCCAATAATGAAAACGAGTGTATGTCAAATGCACTTCGGTGACCGGTCGACCAATACAACTAACTATACTAAGGACTAACGTTTTTATTTCAATATTGGCAGTAAAAAAAAGGATTCTTAACAGAGTTCGACAACAATACGATTTATTAGCTTTTTTAGTACAAACAAAACAAAAACACGTGTCGCATGGTTAATCGTTGGATTAATCGGGCATGCGTTGGAAATATGCGATCGTTTATTGCGCCGTGGTGTACAGCTGCATAGTTAGTATCTTTGGCCGATGGTGAGGTGAATATAAGCGTATCAGCGTCGTTGATATTAGTCACAACATCTGAACCAGATAGACAGCAAAATATGAAATCGTTATTAGTAATTTATATATTATTTCAAAAACAGTACATAAAACACAATAAAGTATTTGTATTGTTTGACATATACCAAATAAAAACAGTAATAAAATATGTACAAAGAAATTCCGAATACATTTTCGTTATTTATATACCCACTTTTACGGTACATATTAGAGTTAAAAAATAACAATAAAATTTACATTGCTACCAACGAACAATGGGGGCCGATATCATCTGTATATCCGATTGACATAAAGACTGCAAAATGTGCACACAACCGTGCAATACCAAAATATATGTTTGGTAGGAGGAACCATTCAGTCAATGTCAACGTGGGCAAGTGAATTAAGGAAAAAAAATAACATTCATCTTAATCTATCCACATAATCAACGAACGATTTATAACCTGTTTTAAACAATTAAGAGTACACGTTCGTTAGTAATCTTCGACCTCTGACCATAGATAAATATCACTGAGAATGTTGACAATATTTGGAAATGCACATAACGGGAGATCACAAAGCGAGCGAGCTAGCAGTTGTGACCTTTGTAACTCCATGCAGAAGGTCACACCTCTTTTACGTCAAAAATAAAACCCAAACAGACAGTAAGGTATAAGAGAATTATTTTATATAACTTACACTCTAGTAAAGAAATAAATTTAAACGTGGTTCAAACTGAGAAAAGCAGAGGAAACTTAAGAATTGATGGCAGGTTTTTCATGGTAACGATGATGGAAAAATTCTGAGACATAGAAAGAGTCCTTCTGTTCAATGCGGGCATTTTAAGGAGATGTTTTACAAATACATCTTAGATATGATATAGTCATAGCAACCATCCGCCTAGATTCGAGGACATAAATAATTTAGAATCTAGATTTATATTGGAGTTACATTAGAATGAATTGGTGATGAAGTGATAAAACAATAGACTGTAAACGTTATTGTCACATCAAAATAAATAACTGATGCTGAATTACTATTAGGCTATTGGTCAAGTAGCTGCCGGGAGTCCGATCTTCTGCTTCTTCTTCAATAAATTATTTAATATCACCTAAAAATGAGCCCGCTAGAAAATGACAAATGTAGCAATGTATCTGCCCGCCGATAGATGTCTATAATATATGCATGTTACTCTATTATACAACTATAATAACAACTATAGCTCGCAGCTTAAAATGTAGACAATTTAAATTCATGCAACTATAGACAATATTTTAATGCAGATTGCAAATTTCATTTATAAACATCGGTGAGTGGATACTAACGAATTAATTATGTATGTATAAAAATAATTTTAGCCCACGGACATTCGATTGCAAGGATAAGAATAATTTGATGATTTCCTCGAGGTAAAAACATTTTTTATCCTGATGAACTTCTATGAAAAAACTTAATATTCGTTTAGTCTAAGTTGAGAAGTATGTGTGATAATTAGAAAGACGGTAAACTTGTAATAAAGCGATTAAAAAACAGGAAAACTGAAACGAAGTTAGCAACGGAATGCAGCATTATAAGCAGTAGAACTGTCGATGAATTCGTGACAATATTCTGCCCACTATTATATTTGCTATGCCTTCATACCCTTCGGATATATACCGTGGCGCAACAAGCTCACAAGTGCCTTGCAATAAAGTTTGAAATATAGTTTCGGAAGGAACAAAAAACCTTTGTAAGAACGTATTTTGTAATGTTATTGGGCCGAACAATGAAAAATTCTACTGTCCTGATAATAAATATTATAGTATGTTCAACCGACTAAATGTGACGTAATCAGACCAATACGGTATCAAGTGTGTTAAATTTTCTACAAATCAAGGAATTGTCGCGTGTGGAAGCCAATTTAATATAGCCGATAGATCATATTGCAAAGTTTAATCAACAAAACTAAAACTTAATATTTAACGTAATCTATCTACGTTAAGATGTGTCCACAATGTGTAGATATTATATGGACCCATACTGTAGAGCATGGTATTTATCGTCTATCGTAAAAATGTTGCCAAGTTGACAACAAAGACAAAGCTTGACCATAAAGTAACACCCACACGGACAACGTGTATTGCCCACGGTTTACGTTAACTCAAGACAGAAATAATATGCGACGTTGATGATGATTATTATATACCACCTTTTACAATTCTCACAAAGTTCGCACCTTGATTCTAACAGCTTATCTTTGAAGTACGGCGCTTATCTAAGGATGAAATACAAATATAGGTGGAAACACTGATAACAGAGATAAAATAATAATGTTGTCTGCATTTTTAAGTATTTATATGTGTTTAAAAAATATATGCGCATAACAAGAAAAGAAATATCCATGGCAACACAGACGATGGGGATTTTGTTTTTTATATTGACTGAAAAAGAAAATGAACATTTATTTTTTCAAAATAGCTTTTATTAAAAAATCACAATGTATACAATTAAATACACGCTATATCAAAAGGTTTTAAACTGAAAATGTCGAAATAGTGTAAAAAATGTCGAATAAGTTTGAAAAAGAATAGCCTGTGAAATTTGCGACCAGGAAAAAGCACTTCCACCTAATCAATTTTATTGGTTTTTCTTAAATAACCTATGAAATTAATATCATATTGAGTATATAAAACACCAGTTTTAAGCCTCCGTATACTTCAAAGCTGTGTCTATTTAATGTTTCGATTTAGGCCCAAAATCCCTAAATAGACGTTTTTGTGCCTGCTGTAAAATTTGTTATATGTGTGTTACATCCATTTTCCTTTCCACAGTCGATATGTACGTATATTTTGCTATCAATAGTAATAATCGCACCGTCAAAAATATATATTTTGTTTGAATTCAATATTATTTTTTATACAATATGAATACCACATCTAAATAGCTGCATACATGTAATACATTGATAAAATCAAGAGAGTAATATTGATCTGTTTCTCTAGTATTTAAACATAATTTTTAAATTGATTTGGTGTATTCTACAATATACTAATTCTGCAGAGACAAGTTGTCCGTTTAATAAGGACGCTGCGTATTAACGCTTAAAATATTTTTTGTTGTTTTTGTATGATCTGAGCATAGTTCTAAATTTGGCCGGCAGACGATTTATGCTGGTGATGGATAGTGTATTTAAATAATAATTCAGTTAAGGGCATCAGGCGAAACCCGATTCAGTATAAAACACATGTGAGAATAATCCATAAATTGATTATATATATCTCTGCATTGTCAAGAATTATCATAACTTTTGATTTTTTTAAATCCTTAGCAGCTGTGATATTTTGTTGTCGATCAATTTATTATTGATGCATTATTTTTGCACACATTATGCTAAGTAATATGAAACCAAGTTGTGAAACAACACGTGCTAATGTTGGCTATCTACATCTTCTCTATAAATAGATCATTATTATGTACAGATAAATATTAATTATGATTGATTGAACTATGTGTATACTATAGAAAAACACACAGTGTGATACGGTGGAAACAGCTCACTGTGATCACTATGAGAACTAATCAGAACTAACCAGCTAATGATATTACGCAGACAGTATAACAATAGCCGAGTGATACCATTATCCAGCTTCCATTGTTTAAGTAATAGTTTTATAAATTTTGAGGATACGATTGGATAACCAGTGATGAAAGATAATCGAGATACAGAAGATGTTAATTAACTTAACAAAGGTGATTTCAATAACATTGCTAATTTCAATACACTAAAACGAGGGTGAGGATAACACAAAAACAAAGAACATTCAATAGTTATTTTTTGCGGTTGACTAGAGCCTCCTTGTGCCGATAAAATGAGAATATTAGGCCGCGTCCAGGCTGGGCCAAAAACAAGCAAACGAAGGCTTAAAACAGTACAAAATAAGCCTTCGTTCGCTTATTCATTGCTCAACCTGGACGCACCCTTAAGCGGTTTTTTGTTAGAATCAAAGAACTAATAAATGTCAAAGATGGCGAATATTATTAGCTAACCTTGACAATTACGTAATCACAGACATGACATTTTGGGTTCACCGTACTAATATTAACACAGACTCAAATCCAATCATAGTGGTATAGTTACGTACGATCATAAATGATATTAATATCTATTGTTCTTTCTTGATTTGAAAATCATTATAAATATACTATTTAGTTGTCATTGTCTAATGAATCTTAATATGACCCATATCACAGATTATAATAGTAAAATGTGTTGAGTATAAAGGAACAATTGAAATTAACAATGGAAATGAAGGAAAATTGCTATAGAAAGGAAAATCCGGTTCTATTAAGTTTCAGAATATATTTTGCGTATCAATTATTTAAATACAAACACGTAATTATTTACATTTTGCACAACGCATATAAATAGAACAAGTTGATAAAATTTTATTACTGTTTTAATTGTAATACAATTTCAACAGAGTTTACCGTTAAATTAAAACCGTTTCAAGGCATTCCTCAATTTCCCGTGTGACAAATTAAATTTCGTCCAAAAATGTATTTTAAAAAATACCCAAAAATAACGAAATTCCGGTTCATGTTACAGGAATTTCGATCTAGCTCTTTCTTTCGAATTTTTCAGTGTTATTTTTATTTTTGTGGAAAGTTTTAAATATTTTTAGCGCAGGGTATCGAGTAAAATATTGTAAATATTCCAACAATTGCATAACACAAGTTATAAAGCGAAGAATTTGTTATCAAAGAAATTAGATTTTTCGTTTAAAATTTCTTTTAAAAATACTTAACATTCACATCAGCAATTGGCAACCTATGGTAATCAACGATTTATTCTTTTATTTAAAAATAGCCATTTAGCATACAAACCATTAGAAAAAATCAATTTCAAAAATAAATATTATAAAATAAGTTATGTGTTCTAAATGTTCTCTTAAATTTTGACGCAGTGGAATAAATTCACTTTGGAAATACCCTCCTCATATGTAATATTGGCGGTATAAGCAAAATGAAAGATGATATTTTCTATACTCCGTTGATGTAAATTGAATAATTCAAACTAATTCGTACACTTGGAACATTGTTAATATTGCCTAAATATTCAAACAGAATTGTAAATTAAAATATTACTATGTTAAATATAAAGAGCGGATAATCGATTATACTTTATGTTGGATATTTTATCTAAGCAAGGTTGTTGTTCCGTGTCGTAGGTAGCAACAATTTAAACGTTTTTAATATAAGAAATATCACAATCTCATACCATACTAAAGTTGACATATTCTTGAAGTAAATTGCTTGTAAAAGAAAACAACATAAAATTGTCGATTCTGAAGTGGAGATGGCAAACTTTTTTGCACGAGTATATCACATTATAAAAAGCATTTTTTTTTTGTTTGAAGAAGGTAATAGCAAAATAAAAATATGCAGTTATATTTTGTATCTTCAATATATTTTGTAACAGCTTCACATTCGCCTGCGTATACAAAATATCACGTGTGCCATCAAAACGGATTTTTAATTTTTATATAAATAAAAACTCGAATTAATAAAGTATCTTATATAATGAGGGAAATAAAATTTTACGGTTATTGCTACGTATGTATCTTATGCATTTTACTATAACACGTTTTTTTATAAAAGTACAATGAACTATAATTTAAAATTGAAAATATGGAACAAGATTGTACTTCGTAACTGTACTTCGCCGAAAATAAGACACGCACTGAAAATAAATCCTACTATGATTTTAAGGATGGTTTTAATATAAGCCCTACACCAAAATCAAGACCTAGTGGAAAAAAACGATATGAGCTCTACCTACGAAGATCGATAACACTGTTAAAGCTGGAGGATGCTAAAGTAATTAAACGATGTAGCATTCAAGTCCTTTGTTGATAGAATCGACTTTTATAAATACCACCTCTCCAATATGGATTGTCAACAGATTTTATCTCGCAAACGCGTTTTATGGGTGCAAAATCAGTATAAAGTCGGGTATTATATTAGGAGAAACACGGTATAAGAATTTAACCAAAATTATTGAGAAAATTTACTGTTTCGCGAAAATCGAACATTGTCCATTTGTCAATGGTTTGCAATAACTGTTCTAAACACTAGAGAAATGGCAAGAATTCGTTTAGTGGCAGTGTACAGTATATATAAAATTCTGCATTTTCTGTTTGCATAGGAACTTAATAGGTATTTATCATTTAGTTATTTGAAATAACTTTGATATGGCGCCATAAAACACGTTCCGGCGATATTATAAAATGGAAGTTTCTGCAGCCTATGTCATGTTTGTTATACCTATGTCAGACACTAAAAATGTTACATACTTGCAAACAAAAATTATAGTATGTAGGTGTGTCGTGTACTAAAACGAACGTTTACATGCGCGCCTAATTTGCATGAACGTGTATGGTGGGATTTAGAATTAGAGACACTATGAATTTCTCTACAAAATGATGTATCTATTTATACTTATGCTGGTGCATATGCGAAAATAAGGTGAAAGTACACATCGTTTAATACTACGGACTTAGATTTTCTCGTGATGTTCTAGACGGAATTATAATTAGCAAATGTTAGCCATTTCTCGGGACTCATCTACGAGATATGATTATGCTGGCAACAAATTATCATAAAATTATGCTTGTTGACATTAATTAAAACAGATATTGTATAATTTTATACATATAAAATACAAATTATCGTATATAACATAAAATACTCAAGAACGCTATATTCATCCTTAAATGAATTCAACAGCCTATAATAACTAAATAGAGCACATTTATTGAAGAAAGAAGAAAACAATAAGAGACGTCGTCACAAAAAATAAAAAAAATAAAACAAACTGATTAATTAAAGTACAAAATGGTTTATTTTTTTTATTTTCAGTATTGCAATACATATTTTTATGACCATAAACAAACATCTTCAATGAGGAAAAAAACAAATAATTTGGATAATGGAACAATAATTGTTCCATTATTTAAATTCAGATTAGCGTTCGGAGAAGATATCAATATGGATATTAAAATTTTAGATGAAATATTTCGAGATTTGATATTTACAAAACTCTATGTTTATCCATTCAATATGTATTGCTAAATCGCAGTTTTCCGCATAATTTTCCATCAATTGTTTTATATAAATATTAATCGGTGATATCCTATTAGATAATATATTTTACGTATAGATTTATTCAGCATGCTTGACACAGTTCGATAATGATAATATTATATAATTAAATGTAAATTTTACTATTCGTTCTGAAATGAAAATCGTGGGTTCGAGTTCCGCAGAAGTATATGAAATTACAAGTTCTGAATATGTATTTGGTTAATGAACACATTGTAAGAAACCGATAACCGATTCCATACAATGAAGGTACATTATAATGATTTCATTTAATATGTAAAATTGATTAGGACCAGATATAATGAGACTAAAATATAGAGTATGGTCTAAGTTATTGGTAATAAGTTGTAACTTCATTATGGTTGTGCAACAGCGTTGTTACAATACAAAAACTACGAAAAAAAACACCATAACAAATATTCCATAATAGTAAACATTTCTTAATAAGTTCTGATGACTACTAATACATCTATGGCTGTCATTTATACAATAGACGCTAGAATTAATTATATCAATGAGACATATCCAGCAAAGTACGTGTAACGTAATTAATTACTCTACGGGACATGTTTTAAATGATAAATAAAGCTGTATCAATCTGGTGCAGAGAATACAGTCGAGGGTTATAAGAACTACAAAAAAAATATCCAGTTTTAAAAACAACATACGGATCTGCATCGAGAGAATCGTTGAACATATTCACGTACCTATTATCATCCTTATAGGACGGTTTATCCACGTGTGTGATTTGAAAAACAACACATGTTTTTAATTAATCAGATAGTTTATGCGATATTATATACTGTAATTCTATTCTTCCATAATACAGCGATCAAGTGGTTTAAAAAAATAGCTCAGATTACTTTCATTTATTAACCTGTATATATTTAAATGAAATTTGTTTTTAATCTCCTGAACATTTGGTTAATTTGACAAAACAATCCTGCAACGACGGTATGAACAGACAAACCTACAAATCTGTTTTAGAAACCAGTCCGTTGCCAAACTTGGCTTGTGTGATGAAACATCACATTCGTCTAAAATATTGGATACTCCCAACATTCACTAGAGGACAACCGAAAAAGCTTCACGATCGAAAACTTTGCCACATCTGACATACGAATTTCAAGTGTTAGTTTGGCTGATAATTTATTTAAGCCTTGAATAACATGATAACATGCGTGGAAATATAATGGTGTTTAATTTACGATATATTTTACATCATATCGAATGATGTAAAAATAACGATTTATTGCCTTTAACTAATTACGTATAAACGGGTCTCGAGTATGAGACTCTTGGAGTTAAAATTAAACTAAATACTGCGTGTTTAAGTGCGCGCATTGCAAGAATCATATATTCATCAGACAGGCGTCCATTCAGTGTCAGGCAGAATGCAAAATTCAAATTTAATAGGTATGATGATAACGGTCGATAAACGAATAGAGAATTCGTGTTACTCAGGGCCGCGCCTTACTAATGTCCAAATTGTGCACCGTACAAGAGCGCCTGAATATTATAGGCACCTTTTTATAAGAAAAATAAATAGATTTGCCAGTATTTGTTACGTCCAATAATATTTAGTACCATAGAAAATAAAATACTTAGAAAAGTGCTAGAAATTTAAAAATGTGCACGTTATAAATTAGTGAAAATATTAAAAAAAAACCCCAATGCCTTTCACGACCCAGCATTGCTTTATCAATCACGTCTTCAAACGCTTTCAAAGGTATAATAGCGTAACGAACATGAAAATTTCTACATACTTTGTGTACACTCCAGCCTAGTCCTAGTGCATATACAACGTAATGGTCTCCACAATATTATTATTAATTTTAACAGATCTTTCAAGGGGATTAGTAATAAATTAATCATTCCGATATCTTCTATATTTTGTTGAAATGCCCACTAAAAACATATTAGTTTATAATATTAAATCTAAAAAAAATCTTATGGTTCACTAACTGACGTACTAATAATTACGATAAAAGATGTACAAAAATCATATGCCATTCAGTAAATTGTTTCATAGATGTGAATTTTTATCGCCATTGTCACAAAACTCTATGATTTTAATCTAATAATAATGATAATTCAAATAAGTTATCATATTGACATTAAAAGACGAAATCGTATGAGGTAATCATGCACATTATCCTTCGGTTACTTTATAAATCGAATGCATTTTGTTTTAGAATTCATCAAACAACGATCTCATCTCACTGAAATTGAATTTTTTTAGATGATTGATAATAAATACTAAGCCCCTAAATATTCATTGAATTTTAATTAATGCAGATAAAACGACAAGTGTGACGCAAGTATGTGAATATGAATTTTGTACTGCGCTGTATGACAGCGATGGCAAAGTATTTAATCGACATGCCAAAATAAGATAAAATTTAATTTTATCGTTTTCCTGAGTAAGCACCTGTGTATATGTATATGGTTTTCCCCCGTGCCAGGACCTATACGCAGGTATTGATTAAAATATATATTGATACATGTATAATAATACTAGCTGAATATAAAAGAAATAATATAACGTTAAATTATTAAACAAAAAACAGTTACAACGTTAAAATATTCACTCTGAATGTGGAGTACATATTATATGGATCCAAGCAGCGTGAAAATGACGAATTCAAAAATGGACTCATTATTGAGAATTGTTTTGACAGTTTTTTTTCACAAGAATTGTTAATTACGTTACCTGCTTAATCCATTAGGTATCAAGTCCCACATTTTTGTATTTTTTTTAAATCCGGCAGTTGTGGGAATTTAACCCACAATCTCCGGCTCCTAACAGGCACGCTAACCTTTCTGCAAGCGGGATGACAATATACAATAATTATAATTTTACATATATATACAAATTAATATCCTATGTCATTGAATGTTTATTTTTGTACATCTCTAAACATCTACAAAAGCTACCATGTAAAGTTGAAAAGCTCCCATGTGTCATTTCATGTCGAACAAAACCTCCCATGTATTTATAATCCCAAAAAATACTATTTGTACTTCAAATTTTAAGGTTTTTATTTGTGAACATACATTCTTGCATCTAAAGCTACAAAGCGTATTTTTGATGTTTTAATAAATAATCTGTCACTCTCAAAAATCAGTTTTTAGTGTCTCCTGAACAATTTCATTTTTGACACATGGGAGGTTTATTCCCGTTGACGACGATATACCATTAAGAAAATCATTGATTTTATTTTGTTAGAAACTTTGCTTTATATTATTTCATTTCAAGATATTTTAGGTCGTAGTCATAATATATTGATTGCAGAGAAATAAAATATTTGGAATTATTAGGGTGCCTTTTAGGGAAAATTCCTCAAGCTTGGCACGTGTGTCAGTTGTTTGCCTCTCTGCAGTATGGTATGTTTTTTTAAATATAAATAAATGGTTGCTAGAAATTTTGGCTTGTACAAACTGTATATAATGACATTGATGACAGGACTGATTCAACCCACATATCTGTAATAAAATAAATACACTTTCAATAGATACACTTTGTTTGATCAGCTTGTTTAGAGGAGCGTGTCTAAGCGGAGGTACAGTCATCAAACGGGTTATGCAGTTTCAAAAAGCGATGTTGCCACAATGAAAAGCAATAAACTCACCTTTGGGCAACGTCGCAATTACGGCGGCCTTTGTGTATCCGATGCGGTACTAATTTTTGTATTTTGAAACAAAACTTTCCTTCCAGGAAAATATAACTGAAGCGCGAATACCTCTCAAAATACGATTATTATAATATTATATTTAGGATGAATGCCATAGATAATTTAACTGTAATTTATTATAAATTATTTATCAAGCATATTTTTGTATACCAAAATAAGTGAAGCTTCGAAAGTGAACAGTGTTGAAATCGAAAATTTTGCGAAGAAAAAGAACAATGCCAAATTTCAAATATCAGTTCATATTTCGATATTCTATACATTTGTATTGTATTGTCGAGACTAGAGGGTGACGTTTTTTGTTCTCGGACGACGGTAAGTTTAAAATCAAATTCCCGGGAATCCTGGAAATTTTTGATAACAATGCAAGAGTAAAATTAAAAATAAGTTATATTAATCGAGTGATAAAGGAAAATGTACCAACTACCGGTATACAAGAATACTTATTTTTTCCGGGGAAAATTTAAATTTCCCGGTAAACGGCAATTGAAAAAAATCAAGGGAATTCCCAGGTATAATCCTACAGCCCAAACTTATGTCGACATTGACAGATTATTTATTGTCAGCCAATCGCTCAAATCTATTCATACAATTCATAGTTTCCCAATATTTTTTGACATACCGTCACGTTGTTGAAAAAAAAATTTAGCTCGCTCAATGTGGTTTTTAATTTATTTATATTTATATTTATTCTGTGCGCACTATCCCACCCCCCCCCCCCCAGAAGGCTTCAGCGCCCGCAGGGGAGTGGTACCGCCCAGTTTGAGAACCTATGATCTAATAAAATATTTTCTCGGCGCTGTTGATTGTTGAATAAGCAAATTTTTTTTCCGTAAAATAAAAAGCAAAATGATTCACTCAATGCGTGATGCATCACCAATGTCACGTAAATTTATACAACAGTGTGACGACACGATATAGTGAGGTTGTTAATTCCAGTCAATTAGTTATCCTGACTCCTCAATTTCATATACGTGCCTACCGCAGGACATGCAAATTTCACTTCTATTTTAGTACTTCTTCCTTTACCCGGACCTTCCTTCTAGATACGTGAACAGAGGTGATAAAATTAATTTCACGTACTCGTCCGAATGGTACTCGTGCATGACGTACCCAAACTTTGATAATTTAAAAATTCATTTACTACTCTTCTATTATCCATACCGCAGCTTCTCAACCTTTTTGCGTTGTAAATCTATTTCACAAAATAAAAGTGACTCCCTACCGCAATATGAAGTAATAAATATTGAGTAGCTAAAATAATGTTTTAGTTTACTTTCTTAACTGACGATCCCGCGGGAAACGTCTCTGCGACGTATAAGGTTGGGAACATTAATTCGTACCGATAAATACTTAACTCATTTGAATGATGATTTTTGAAGAAATGTTTTAAAATATAAGATTTTGAGCAGATAATTTGTTACGAAATCACCCTTCTTGATTGCAAGCCCTAATCACGTTTGACCATTGTAGTAAAAATGTCCTACCTAATCGATATTTAGTTTCAATTTTTTTGTTTTAATTTCATTTCAGACCAATTGAATGATTTTTTCTAACACGTCCGCCACTCTGCATGTGGTGGCACTTTTCCCTTAAAAAAACAACTACTGGATTAAGCGAATCTGCCAATTTCTGTGTCAAACCACGCACGGTGACCGATAATTGTATCAATATACATCATTTTTTTTATAGAATTGATAAAAAAATCAATGATATTTATTATAATATTACAAATGACCCTGACTCATACGAGAAATGCCACGGCTGTGGAGGCAATTCAGGTAATGCGAAAAATTGCAATGCTCGAGTGCAAAAGATTAAAAGTAATAACGACATATCGATAAAAATTTAACAAGTTTTGTCGATGGCTATTTCGTGATGAAACCATTGTCGACCGAACCAGTGTTACAAGCAAAGTAACCATTAATAACACTGATTAACCTGTGGAGTTATTTTATAAAAATTGCTCCATTATATAATATAATAAGAAATAATTATAGAATTAATGTTCCGCTCTTTATGTCATATTATAAATTATAATATAAAATAGAGAGAGCAAAGTTTCAATGACTGATTTTGTTAAAAATAGTCATTGCTATGTTTTAGTACAAGGATCGTTTTAGCTTTAAAAAGTCGTGAAAAACGACTCGAATAATCGCTCTGATTAACAAAATAAATTAAACACTTTGAAAAAATTAATCACAAATTGTAAGCGAAAAAATTAAACATAAATTCAATTTCGCTGATGTTATTATCCAGAATATTAGGGCAACATACAGTATACATGTATTCTACAGAATCGAAAGTGTGATTAATTTAAGCAAAATTTTGATAGGATACTCATAATAGATAATATATTTAATGTCTTTATTATAGATACGACATGTATCCTACGACCTTTGATAATCGTATGACGATATCAGATTCCAGATGTTCTTGATAAATATTACAAAGTTACATTAACATATTTTTTGTACACATTAAAAGTGGTATGAATTGAAAAGTTATGCGAATGCAAAAAATAAATAGACGCACGAAATGGCTGCTAAAAATACAATAATAGCCTCCGCCTGGGAGGTGGAGGAGGGCGATGCGTTAGTAACGAGAGGACCGACAAAAAGGTAGACGAACTGGTTTATTTGATTTCGTATGTACATTTATTATATTCGACTTCTAAACGATGATGCAGTTTGTGACTTTGGTACTGAATCAAAGGACGTTTGAAATGCATTTGGGTTTTTTTTTTGCATCGAATTTTTCACTTCATAACGATAGTCTAGGTATGGTTAAAAATGATGATAATTCCACGTGGAATTGTAGAAAAAAGCATTTAATAAATAGATAGACATACAAAGCGTCATAGTAGCAAAAACACAAGGAGGTCCACCGTATGTAGCATCACTCTTGCCATATAAATTTATTTCATGTTAAATATGGAAATGCGTTTTTGCTCTTTGTATATCATGTTTTTAATTGAATTATTTGCATCAATTATGTGATTTTTCATAAATAAAATTTAAAAAAACAAGGGCAATGTTCATTCAATGCATTTCTGACCCTCTAGCTCAAAATTTTATATTATTCTTATGTCTGATTTGAAAATTAGGATAATTATTATTACTTGATAAATTAGGAAGTGAGTAATCAATACAATGCAAGTAAAAATAGTTATGAAGTTATTTATTTAATGAGCGAATGTGAAAAGAGTTCATTATCATTATTAACGGTAAATGGACCACATCAGTGTCATATCCAAAATAGCCATCAACAACATTAATCTAATCTAACAATGTATAGCTGTTATAAATATGCATTCATCTTAACAACGACTACATGCGATATAGAAGATTTAGCACAAATGATCTGTGTGCATTATACGACATGACACGAAAGTATCAACCCTTTAAATGCCGAGCTATTAGGATTGATAAGTGGAAATGTCGCGATATATAAAATGAGCTATCTCAGGCATGCGGATACCATACAGTTCATCAAACGCGTATGTTATACATTCTTCAATGATCACGTCAGATCTATGGCATCCAGCATTTCTCACTTATATAAGAAAACGATATATCGTGATTCAATAATCAAAGAATTAAATTATTTTCATGAAACCCGTTTTTCTTATCATTATATTGAAAAGACTGTCCATTCATGGTATATAATATAGAGTGGATAAAATGTAAATATGTATATTTTTAGAGATACAATAAATTAAAATTACACGTAAAAAAATATAATTTGCAATTTCCGCTTAATACAAAGCAGATAGCCTTTGCTAAGAAGTATATTATTTCAAGCCTTCGGGGTATTCCATTTATAATACATAAATACAAAACGCAAATAAAAAAAAAATGATATGCATTTTAGTACAATCACGGAACTTGATCCCGAAACAAATAGACATGACGCGGCAAGCGTTGCTCAAAAGTGGGCGTCGACAATAATATGTATAATATATTCCATACATAGTATTTAAGAATGTAATTGAGGCAATGTGAATACGTATAAGTAAACACAATGTATGTCAAATGATGTATTTAAAATAGAAAGTCACTTAAAATTTCTCCAAAAAATACCGCAGATTTGTTGAATGAAGAAGTTCTTCCCATCAGTATTACAACCAAATGAATATCTGTGTTTTAAAATAACAACAAAAGCTAACTTTTATTTTTATGGATCGTTGTATTTAGTTATTTCAGTTTGGATATTGTGGGCTTAGATTCCCCATTCGCCAAGATTTTACAAATTCAAAGATACATGGATTCGATGCCCAGTTAAGTAATTTTCAAGACTTTTTATTGCGTATTACTCCATTTTATTCGGAGCGGTCATGTTTTAAAAAATGATAGTTTCATCGATATATAAAATACAACATACAAGTAAACATACATCATCTATGTATACACAAATTGGAGATGCCAAAAAGCGAAACTCGATTCGTAAATGTTCACATGAGTCCATGTGGAACTTGTTTATCCACTCAAACCCAACTATACTAAAAAAGCTATATGCATATGTTCATAAAATTAAGATAAAAATTCTATCTATTTTGCTCATTAAGCTTACTTCACTTTTATGGTAATTTAAAACATGCAGAACATCATAACGCATCCAACTAATTTCATTACAAAACTTCAATTGGCTCACTTCATATCAAAGATAAGAAATTAAAAATAATTTTGAGTTTAAAATCAATTATGATCAAGCATTTTTAGTCGATACAATTGATATAAAATATTAAAATGTAGTACAACCATTACAAAGAATCGTGCACGTAGGTGTATATGTTTGATAAGCGTATACAAGATAATATATACAATATAATACAGATGACCGATTATAATATTTCATAGATATGTATAATACATGAAATATCCACGTATTGATATGAGAGTGGATTTATAAATGATAAGAAATTAATATCAAAGGAATCAATATACCGCACACAACATGGTTTTGACTATTTTCAATAATAATACATAACGACAGTGATATTGATTATTTCTAAAAAAAGGTATGTAATAAAATATAACACTGAAAGTGTACCTAGTAGTCACGATTTGTAGGTGAAGATAATATAGATATTAGAAAACGATAAATATATTTGAATAATCACAAATGAGAACACTATTAGACTCTTTTCAATCACTCCAAACAACATGACGGATTTAACGAGGCAGTTCCGAATTATGCCTTCCTTACACAGAAAGCGATTTGGCGACGACAACAGCAGGTGACCAATCACAGCGAGGCAGCCGTCGCTGTGATTGGTCACCTGCTGTCGCCGTCGCCGAGTTGCTCTCAGTGTAGCAAGCATTACAATTCAGTGTCCCGTTTTAAAGATTGGTGTATCCGTTGTCCCGGATGTATAACAGTTGTCTTGGATGTCCCTAATTCATCTGTTAAGACTATTTAACATTTATTTACCGAAGAAACGTCTCCCCCCACCGAATAGAACACATCTTTTTGGTCCCTTTACGTGTTTAGTATACGAGACGATTGCGCATTAGTCTTAGAGGCATCTTACAATGTCTTTATTATCCACCAGTAGAACAAACAAAGTCAGAAAATGCAGGACTTAATGTTTATTGGCTGAGAAATTGTCTGAAAACCAATTCTCGTGAAAAAAAAAATGTCAAGACATTGCAGAGATCCATATACATACTCTACTTTCGGCGGGGACATCTTCACACTGTGCGGATCCATATGCTCCACTTTCTAAGCGGACATG
>JAGVSQ010004175.1:0-19949 GCA_022683975.1 Rhyacophila evoluta
CATTCCCCGGATCGTTAGGCGCGCACGCTACCAACTACGCTACCGGGGAGACAGTTATTTAAACAGTTTATATTCAGTGTTCTTTCCGTGTGATTTCCGTAGATTTTTTAGCGTTAATTATATTAAAACCTAATAATAGTCTACGTGGTTTTAAAATTATGATATTTTCAATGTGGGATATGTGTATGTCCACGCAGTTAAAATTAATCGACAATCGGTCGCCAGCAAATTATTCAACCTATTAAACGACGAGTTATATATTTTTTGGGTGCAGCTTCGGGACTTAAGTTAATCTACATCATCAAGACGGCAAAAAGTGAATAATGGGTATATTTTAAGCTCACTATTAAGTCAAAATTACATTTAATTCCGTATTTCACTCGGCAACATCATTCATTATTTTAGTTTGCGAGATTTTTTGTGGGATCAAATCTGAGCGTCTATGAGTTATAAAAAGAGAATTTATCTCAGTAACACCGGATTGGTCCAATCATTGTTCTCGAAATATTCAACCTCTGAACCTTACTAGGCCCATTCTTTTTTATATTTATGTATTATTAATTCTTAAAGGTATATCACGCTCAATTAGCCAAGACAGGGCTTGATTTTATCTGACACACTTTTTAATAATTTTAAATGAGCGAAGATTTTTTTCTAATGAGACGTTATGACGTTTGTGAACGGTGGTTAAGTAAATGATTTATTGATATTTTACTTCTTTGAATTTTATGGGCGGGGCTTTTTTTCAATATTGTAATATAATATTATGATGTATTATGTAATCGTGTATGTAACTATATCCAGACTTATACACCACTTTGTTTCGGTTTTCGATATCTTCCACCCGAGTGAGAGTTAGGTTAGATGGATATTATCTAACCCCTAGACCCCCCCCCCCCTCAATGTTTCTCAACACACTATCGCTCTCCCTAGAAATCTTCAGCATCCACGGAGGGGGGAGGAGGGGGCAGTACAACTCACTTTGAGAACCTATGTATTAGACGGTCAACATAATAAAAATTCAGGACATGCATATTATATTCTTTTAATTTGTCTGGCTGCGCAGCTTGATATTTTCGAGCGATTTATAAGCACACGCACTGACTAATTAGGCTATCGATGTTATATATTTTTATTTAGATGATGATAAAAACTTATACTAAACGCAATCACGTCCTTATTAATGTGATTCAACAGGCCAACTATTTATTGCTTACGCATTTCCAGTTCACAAATCAAGATATGATTATCCACTGTATTATTTCAAAATGCATTTTTGTTACAACTAAAGTTGAGTTAAAGAATAAATTGAAGCTGGTATACGAGAAGTATTGTATTTATGTCGATTTGTGGTCACCATGCCTTCATTATCCTCACTCTAATACTAAATAATGACAAAGCCACAGCCACTGAAGGAAGTAATATGTACAACATGTATGTAGTTTTCCACGCAATGGCGTTCATAAAATTCTACAACAAGCCATCGTTCACTTTTCATTCAATATACCATTTTCATAATTTCATTGTTTTATACGTGGCAGTAGACCTTTACTGTATTGTTTTGCTTACCATGTCAGCTCTAAAAGTGGAGCATGTATGAATCTACAGTGTCTAGAAAATGCAGTATATTTTCGCAATACAAAGACATGTCTCGACAGATTTTTTCGCAAGAAACATCCACGTCAGCAAATTTATCCACTAGATGAGCATCCAGACCCATATTTTTGTTGTTTTTAAGATCGATAACGATAGATAGATAGATATTTGTAGATAAAAAGCAGAATCTCCGGTTCTGAAGCGCGCATCTTAATCTCCCAGCTACCGAGAAGACTACAGTCTCTTGCCACATTTAAATATTAGCTACACTTTTTGTCCATACACGTGATTGGCGTAGTATATTATTTAATTTTGGCTTGTATGGACCGTACTCCACTGAGTCTATGAATTTGACTCGGCAACTAGAAATATACAATAGAAAGTGTACTCAACTCGTATTAGACAAAGCCTTTGTTTTATAATCCATGTTATTAGTATGGTGCTATTAGTCAAAATTTTACAGTTTGCATTATTCTATTCTCAGCGAAATGTGTAATGTGAAAATGGGGCTCACAACTGAAAAGGGCAACTGAAATTAACACGCAGTTAAATATTCCGGGTTACTAATTGCAACATTTCCTCGGCGAACCAATCGGTGAGAAAATCTTCATATTTATTGAATAAATACGCATATAATTCGTACATAAATATTGGTTTTTTAATTTGGTGTTTTTGATAGACAACAAACGTGATATAAAATCGTGTACCAGTAACTGTAAATTAGGAATAAAACCGATATCGATATCCATGTGGTAAATTTCATTGAATTCTGTATTGAAATAATAAAAAATACGCGGTTTATAATACAATAAAACATATCGACACGTAAATGCAATATACATATTGATTATTTTTTCAATCGCATCTGCTTACCACATGTGGACCGCAATATATCAGAAAATTATAGATACGAATACGAATGATATAATATAATTTAAAAACAACGTGAATGGCCAATGTGTGTTTGTTTGTTGTAAATTATTTTCTTTGTCCGGAATACTCGCCGAAAGCATTAGTCTGTATTTTTTAGTTGTTATTTATTATACATAAAACAGTTTCTTAATTAAAGATATCTCAGTTGATTCTGATTACACGATCTATTTCGTAACGTATCATTTGTGATATCCAATTGAGTAGCTAAGGGGCTTTATAATTTTGCTCTATACTTATTTACTTACGGTCTTATTTATACCTTACGTCATAATCCATGTATTGAAATAGTTAATTCTACATTGTCATCGGATTTGTGGTCGAAATAGTAAACGCATGAATCGCTTGACATCATCCACAGGTTCAAGTACTTTTAAACAAAAATCAGAAAGATTTCTGGAAATTTAAATGGGAAATGTAAACAAAAAATGGGTGGTGGGTTTAAAAGATTAGATGACAAATAATCCACGTGGAAAAAGACTCTGTCAAAACAAACTTTCACATTGTTGACATCATTGTATTCCACATATCTTGAAGCGATTGAAACATTTCTACGCGATATAGATAAATTGTATTTGTATTTGAAGTTTCAATGTACGTTTTATGCTAAGAATTGTATGATAGAAAGTTATTCGATTGTGAGAAGAAGATATCATTAATATGTTTTAAGTCACACGTTGCGGTTGACTAGATAACAGGTTTGAATTACTGCCTTGAATCAATATTTGTGTCTCAATAGAGCCAGCGAATTTACGATGACTTAATATACTAAAATCTGTCCCTATAATAAAATTTTCAGCTGTACAAATTTATTGAAAAAGAGTATATGGATACAAATTCCGGAATTATTAAAACAATTAGTTTTAAATTCGAACACATGAATGCCCAACTTGTTTATTTGCAGGTCAAACAACATGAAGATTTTTTAAAAACATTTTCTTTCATGCTTTCTTAAATTGTAGCACTGATAGTTGAACTAATTGTGTCGTAAAATATCAAAATATATATATTGGATATATAATATTAAATTTAACACGACTGAATAGGGATTGATTTTGTTATCCCATTATATAGTTGGACTTATTACGTTTTCCCTGTGGCTTATATTACTCATATAAAATATCATCGACAGTAGGTACTTACCTGGTTAGTACATACTGTTTTATTGTTCGAAAGCAGTTTAATGGAGCATGGTCCATGCCGTCACGAGCGAGTCACGATTCCTTTTCCTCAATACGTGCACTCACCACTAAGCTATATCCAGGTCTACGATTCCCAAAACGTTTATATTAGAATAACTAAAAACTTATGTCACAATAAAAACTCTTAAGTCATGAAAAACTAACATAAATGATTAATTTAAAAATGACATATTTGTCTTCATAGGGAATACTTTGTGATTCGTTTATAAGAATGAAGCCTCCAAAATATTGAATATTCAACTAAAATCTTACTTGTTCCTTGGTTTTTTAGATGGTAGTTTTGATTAAAATCTGTTGGATTTTTGAAATGTTGCATATACTGTGATAACAATATTCAACCGCTGCAAAATGGAGAATCAAGAAAACATTAGTTCAATTTATAAACTAATACAAATATATGCAAAAAAAGATACTATTATTTTTCAACTATGAAGTATGTAGAGTACTGTAAACTTTCATCAAACTGTTTATAGATATCATGACTGCTTTTTCGTGATATTTATCTCTTGTCGTATATTATAAATATGCATGTTTTATCAGATGTTAGTTATTAAGAGACTGTTTATATATTTTATTATGTTTAATTTTTCATTGTAAATGAGTTGAAAATCGGATTATTATTATAGAAAGCTTCCAATTGACGCAAAAGAAAATAATTGCTTTCCACGGAAATCTCTGACAGCTGGTTGAAATCGCTTTTTATAGTTTACAACGGTTTTGCGATTTTTAATGTTATTTGCGAAACCACTGGATTAGAAATCAATGTAAGCAGTTCTTAGTCAGAAGTTTACTAGGCGCCGGCTTAATTGTTTAGTGTAAATAGGCTTGACAGCTTTTAAGTGTTACTGATCACGACTTAAAACGATTAACAAACTGTTATAATTTATGTTTGTTTTATTTTTCAAAATTACAGCAATTAATTATTGATAGTTATCGAAAAGTCAATAACTAAATGCAAACAGATGTTAATAGGAACAAATAATTACTTGTTATATGATATTATGTTTTTGGATTATTTCTCTCGCTTTAATAGTCCTGAGCAGCGGCAATTTTTGGAAATTTAGTGGGTGATCCTAAAGTATTCTCTCGGTTAATTATTGTGAATGCTTTAACAAAACCCACAATTGGTTTTATTTAATCCAATTTTTACTTTATGGACAGTGTATATAAATGCTTTCGAAATGCAACTGTTTGATGATACTTTTTCTTATACTTTTCTTACTATATTGATGATTAAATCATCTATCAATATAAACAGCTTCATGGCCGTGGACTCATATATGAGTTTTGATATAACATTAGTTGGTGGCCTTGGATTCTTATGTGAGTCCTGCGTCATACGTTTCTTTTCTATGAAAAATAACTGGTTTACGATTCAGTTTAATTCTGAATGTTAACGACGGAAAATGTAAAGGATAATAGAAATTTGAGTTATATGCTCTCTTCACCATAAAGAATCACACTCTTTCATGATTGTCAAAATTGTTGGAGAGTAGCGAAAGTGGCGGCATTGAAGCGCACAACATGCGTTGGTGCGATATTGATAAATATACTTTTGAAAAAATGTACGAAATAGCGAATTAGATTAAAGTAGAATGTACAAAAGCCGAAGGCCGTCTATACTAGTAATATAGCTTTTCAATACGTTAGTACAGATTGCATAATTATAAGCGTTTGCTAAGATAATATACATGTAATAATTACGAATATAAATGTGTACCCAAATATGATTGGTGATATAAGTAGTGTTTGAATAATCATTGATAAACTATCAAACAAGTATCCCAAGCAGTCAGACCTTATCGAAAAATTTACACCGTTCATCTTTTACGCAAAAATAAATCAATCAAAAACAGTCAATTCAAAGCGATATGTTTGCCACTCACTTCAATTACCATCCTTCAGCTGGTGCGTGAATTCTTTTATTCAAAATATATTTGAAGTAGCACTCAACGTGTAAAAGCATTTTGACTTTAATACAACGTAGAACATTTTTTCTTGTCTGATCGCGACCTCCGTCAAATGCCATGTAGACAAATTATTCTAACACCATTGGCAGCCCGAAGGCAATTCTTTTGGTGTCTGATGGGCCATATTGTGCCTATTGTATTTTTACATTCAATCATTAATCCATGTATTTTAATCCTGCGTTATAGTGAAGACGATCGCCTTAAGCAAATTATTTCAAATCATCAATACAGTATTGTAAATGTTAAACGATATATTATGGTGTTAGTATTTTTTTAGGAATTGTGATTAATGATATATTTAGTTCGTATTTATGATCACTTTATAAAATATTGTTGCTAAAATTGGCGTGTAACCATTGACTTTTTTACATTACGTCCGCTCCGAGGAATGTGAACGAAATGGATGTAAGTATTGTTTATGCATTGTCAGGCAATCGCTGAATTCATTGGGTTACATACTGCATTTTTAAAAGTTTTTCATTATTATGCAGTTAGTACCGAGTAATTCATAAGTACACTCGCTTAATCACTTGATTAAATATTTGGATACTGCCTTTTTTTGTAAACGTAACTACTAAGAACGGAGCCACTTTTAGGATTAATTTAGCTGTATGTAGTCCGTTGGAAAATCTTTAGTACCTTTATATTTAGTTGATATTAATTATTATTTATTTGAATATAATGGTAAAAATCTATAACGCTTCAATTAGCTTATGATGGATTTAAGCAGCTTCTTCTATTTATTTAATTATGTAGATATTGAAATCAAACAACGGTGTTTAAAATACCTTATTATAATAAATATCGTGCGTGGCAAAACAAATATATTTCAAAGACACTATTATCTGTAAAAATCGCTATCTCAATAGAAATCGTATGATTATTAATTCGAAGTATTCCAATTCATTGTCCGAAACAATGTATTTTGAAATCTAGCTTCGTAATACATATCCGTGGCTACCGGTGTCACTGATCCATGATGTGCGATCAGATATACATTCTAAAGTATATTGAATGTATCCGTATCGAAATATAATGTGTCTACGGTTAAAGTGATTGCTTAAAGAGGTACAAAAAAACAATTATTGTTAGTTGAAACGACGCTTCCGACAAGGTTTTCCTTCATCACACTTCACATAAGACAAACAATCAACTACCTAGTTAATATTTCTAAATGGAATAGTGTCTTTAAACTATGTAATATAAGTTTTACGGTTCAATAAGTTTATATTATACTATTAAAAAGACTCGATATTATTAATATGGACCCGAAGATAAACTGTATAGAAAAATGCTATTTTTATCATGTTTATTTTTTGTAGATTCATAACCGTAGTTTTTTTAGGTTTTTTTAATTTAGGTAAAAGATGAGCCAGATCTCAAAATAATTCACCTGCACTGGTTATTGCCCAATTTAAAAGAAAAATTGGAACCGAGTATGAATCGTAAACATGAAACAAAAAACGATGTTTTCACTAATAATAATAATATCGATCAATACAAAAAGTTACTTTTTGGGGCCTCTATTTTGCGTCATTACTCATCGATTTTAATTTCATCTAGTTTTTAGCTTGGTGATAAAATAATCATATACCATCATTGTTGTGTTAGCATTGTTCTATCGCTTAACTTTTTAACGTGTAAGGAGAAAAGTGTCGGTGAACTTATAAAATAAAAGCTTTCTTTGTACGATTAGTTTTTTCTCTCGAAATTTCCTCTTCTTGAATTAAGACAAGCGTCGGTGGTCTGCCCGTACACCTTTTGTAAGTTTAAGTACAAATATTGCATGTTTTGTAATTGCAAAGAGCTTAAAACATTAACTGACATTCACAGAAAACTTACTTAACTCTGTCTGCAACGGTAAGACAATCGACATTAATTTCCGAAGTGAACCAGAAATTGACTCATTAAATTGGTGCAAATCGCTATTGTCTGAATGACTTTCACAATACCATGGGTATTTTAGAAGTAAGACGAGGTAATGGTATAAATTAACGGCATAAATTAAATGTGGAAATTTCACAACTTTGTATTTTTTCGATGACTGGTAAATCAACGTCAATAATACGCCAGATATAATTTTTAAAATATGCTATGGAAGTTTTTTATAGTGTGTGCAAATATGTTATGAATATTATTTATGTACTTCCAGTCATCATAATTAAATTAGCAACAATTATAATTACAGACATACTAAATTACGAGAGCTAATGAATCTTTTTTATACCCTTAATCGATGTTTGAATACTGTTATACTGAAAAATGTGTAACTGCTATTTACTGCATATTATAATTTCCATAAAAACATATATGAAGATAGATTATTACAAAATATCAATGTATTCTTTTACCATGTCCGCTCTGTATGTGGAGCATATGGATTTACCTAGTGCGAAGATATCTGATCCGAAATGCAGTATCTCCAAAATCTGAAGACACGACACGACAGATTTTTTTGAGAGAATTGGTTATCGGCCAATCGCTTAACCCATTGATATCCTCCAAATTTGGATTTTTCAAATCCAGCAGCTTTAGGAGTCGAACCTGCAATCTCCGGATCTAACATCTGAGTAAGATTTAATTTTTGTAGTAGTATCATTTTCTAAATTCTTCATCGGTGAAGTGTTTTTATTTTTGTGTTCCTTTATATTATTTTTGTAGATTATCCATTCGTCATTTGGTAAATATGAAGTGTAATGCAGTTGAGACAAGCAATTAAATAAAAAAATATTTCAATCATCCGTGTGCAATGTATTAACAGTTGGTTTATCCATTTTCTGAATAATTGTAAATATGGCAGTGACAACTGTCATATATGTATGTCAATAACAACTCATAGAAAAATGTATGGCTGGCATAATTCATGCATATTTTTTAATATTTGTGTGTGAGTAAATGTGAGTAAAAGTGATAAATTACAAATAACTTGGTTAATAAATAATGATTGAATCATTATATTATACATGCAATTAAATATTTAAATAATTATCTTGTGATTCAGTTAATAATAAGCCAGAATAAGGCCGGCACTACGATAGCAGAGCGACGGCAGCAGAGGTAATAGAGAAAATAACTTTAAATAAGTGAGTGAGCAAGGGAGCAAGCTTGGCAGCGCGACAACACATTTTCGTCATAAAGAACTTGCTCACTTACGTATTTATAGTTTCTTTGCATCCCTGTTACCAACGCTCAGCTGCTGTCGCTCTACCGCCGTAGCATTTATCGTAGCCTCACCTAAAGTGTATTACGTGCAAGTTCGTAAAACGTGTTAATAGAAAAATGGGACATGCCACACATGCTATGTATACATTGAATATTTTTAACTGCTTTTATTTCTAAATTTATCTACTAAATGTAGATTTTATTTATTTCGAGAAAGTAAAAACAACCCATTTTTAATACATTTGATATTAATGTATTTGTGTATAATCCAAATTGATTCAGAATGCATAAGATAATACAAATTTAGAAAAAATACTCTACGTATTAAATGCCACATCCATTGCGCGGGATGTATGCAAGCGTTCTCATTCAACAATCAAGAAAATAATTTAATTTTGCAATATTTCCTCAGGAAATAAGAAACAAATCCAATGGATAAATGTCGTAGTAATTATGTTACTCTCAAACAAATGTCACCATTGGGAAATTAAAACATATATGTCATGCAGGAACCATCATATATTACACATTGTCTTTTTTTCCATATGATTTTTCATTCAAAATAGTTCAACATTAAATTAAACAACTTACAAAGATTCTCCAATACGATTTTTTTTTTTTTTTAATACTGTAAGTATAGACGTCAACGCGATTGCTAATTGGTGAGTGAATGTGTTTTGGCCCAGGAGGTTGCCGGCTCGAATCTCACAGGTGCATAAGTATTATATTTAAAATAAACAAATAATGGAGGACTCAACGCCAAATAAGTTGAGGAATTGTCTGACAAACAGTTTTCGTGAAACAATCATTTTAATTAAATGTGATATTTGTTTTAATTTGTCGATTGCGATAGAAAGCCGGTTGTTAAAATTAACAAATGTGATACAGGTTTTCGTTTACACACCGAGTTATACATTATTTTTTATTTTTTTAAATAGTGTTCCACTAAATTAATGCCAATAGTATTGATTTTTAGGGCTCATATTATATTTACTTCTCTCTCTTTCTCAAAATACAATTGCGTTCGTTTTGGAAGAAATCGTAACTAGTTCCCACGAACTAAATGCCTCGATATATTGACGTTGTGTGTATAGTCTTATAACCTATAACACATGATTGAACTTGGTGTTCATTCAGGTGTGTCAATAAAACATTTGAAAAAAATGTTGTTATTAATTTTGTCTGTAATACAATATGCACATTCTCTCGAAACGAATTCCCACAGACATAATTTAAATACAGCCTCGCGCTTATTTTTGTTGTTCTTAATTTAAAATTTGACATTTCGTTCCTCTGTGAAACAGAATCATTTTTTTATGATACACATTTTTGTGCTATTTCCTGAATAATAAATAAATATATTATAAACATTTTACATGCTGTGATTTATTTCTTTATAATACATTTATAGGAAAACCCTACAAGTATGCTTGACAATCGTTATATAACGTCATCTAAAAAAATAAAAGCTCACCAAAACAAAAGAGGAGACAAAAATGTGACATATCAAATGAATTTATACACGAGTACGCATTAAGACACTTGTAAAACTTAAGCTCTAGTAAATAAATAAAAGCTCATACAAAAAATACAAAACGATTGCAAAAAATGTTAAAAAGCAGGATTGGTAGGTAGCCCCAATGGGTAGAATTATTAGCTGACTAATGATTTCCGTGAAAAGTATTTTGAAGCATAAGTATTTCATATGTGGACTTATATAAGTTGTCATTCAGGTCAGATATGGTAATGCAGTCTTATCAGTGGCGTAGCTACCATGGAGCTGTTGGAGTGAACTGCTCCACGCGCACGAATCATGGGTTCTAGTAGGAAGTAAAAAATAAGGTAGCGTGATAGATTTAAAAAAATCGAGAAACCATGATTTTTCAAAGAAAGTATACAATTTTAGTAAAACGAGAAACAGTAGGGGGCGCTAGAATTTTACTTGCTCTACGGCGCTGAATAGGTAGCTACGCCACTGAGTCTTATCCAGTTTCTCATTGTCCTATGAAATACAACTACCTTCATAGTCACGTACGTACTACCGACTTTTTAAGAACAACATACGTTAGTGCTTGTACATTCATTATATTGTATTATGTACCCATTTCTAAGTATGCGAGTATGTATATAAAACATGAGCACGCGTTGTCTGCAGAGAGCGAGGTACATTCATAGCTTATCCTGACAGCTTATCTCTTGGCCAGTGATTGAAAACTGTTAAATTAAACATTTTCTCTTTAATATTTTAGTAAAACAATTTGAGGATCATTATAGCTTTACATTCCATATATCTATCTACTCTAAGCACCTTGAAACGAATTGATTCGATTCTTTTTATTTTCCGTCAATTGCTGACAGCGAAATATCGTATATTCATTTCCACTTCATCTAGCCATCGAAGACTCGTACTAATAGTACGTAAATCTAATAATATGCATATAACTAAATACAGAGATAGTCATATGCAAGAGCTTTTTCTTTTTATCCCGATGCGTAAACTATTTTTTTATGAGAGCCTACGTTGTAGGTTGATACTGAACCTGTATTTTTATGTTATATATTATTATAGTAGCACTTATTTTATAGACTGATATACCTAGGGGAGGTTCAAGTGCTTTGAATCTCTCGGCAACGGTGGCCACGTGTTCGAATCCCGTATTTGTATTTAAAAAAACTCGGAAGTATATGTATAATATGTTTGAGTTCCTCGTATTTAGATGCACGACAGGGATTTTTGGTGATTTGAGCGATTGACTGACAACCGTTACTTATGAAAAGTAATCTGTCACGTATTTTCACGTAATAGAGATCCATAGGTCGCACAGTCGTAGTAAATACTGTGTTAGTAAAATACTGTATTGTAAGAATATAACTGACCCATCATATGAGTGTATTTTCGCCAATTTTGTTTGCAATTAATTGTTGTTTCTTAAAATATTTATAAGTGCTTGTGTACAATAAAATATCAAAGGAATAAACGTTCTTGGGGAAATTTATGATAGCAAATTTTCAGATACATATTTCCATACCGTATTGATTTATGTTTTGTTTTGGCCATGAATAGTGGGCCGACGTACTGTTCTTGAACAATATTCCAAAATTTATAATTTACGAGATTATTTTAGCTTAATACAATTCAAAATATGAAAGTAAAAGTTATCAAATTACGTCCTTGTGTGCTTGAAATACAAGAGGCGATAGATAACTTGTTTTAAAATATTTCATAGTGCTATCTATTATATTATAGATTTTTTATATTTCATATATATTATTATTTCTAGTCGATTTATTACTTTTGTTTGTATTTACCTTGTTTGGCTTGCAAGTGAGTTTGCGTGTGCTCTGACGAGAATGGACTAAAATTGATGACCTACCCTTAACTTAAATGTCGATACGAAGACATTTTTTCTTTGTTGTAAATTTTCACAAACTGTGATACCTGATAAAAATAGCATTCGCATAAATTTACGAAAAAATTTTAAATGAAAATAATATAACATCATCTTTTACGACAAGCCACTTAGGGTACATGCTTCATAAAGTTAATGCGAATCTTGGCATGTTGTGTTTTACGACGACTGGTTGCCAGCCATTGGCTCAAACCATCAAATATATAAGTTCTGCATTTATGTATACATTACAAACATATTGATTCTATTCTATAACGACTACAGGAATTGAGTCATCCTTTTACGATATTAAGCGATTTATGCATATACGATTTATTGAGCGTATGTGTATATTTGAAAAAAAAAATTTTTTGAAACGAACAGCTCGTGTTTCACGAATTTGCCTATGTTCGATAATATTGTATTACTTGATATTTTTTTAGTCGACCGATACATATTTATATTATGCATTAAAAATGATTAGTGGGTACTATGAGAACAGAAAAAACGCAAATTATATCCGTCAATTTATTATTGAAAGTCCTTCGCCTACATTTGACACTATTGTAATTATTTTTCGTTCCTACATGGAGCACACCGAAGTGATATTTCAAGTATGAAGAATTGATTTCGGTCCAGTGATCGACATCAAAGAATTCAAACGTAGGCACACACTTGAGAGATTCTTTTTCGTTATTGTTTAACACTATGTTTTATTATAATATGAAAAGTTGTACCAACTATATTTAACTTCATTTGATTGATTCATATTTTCAATACAGTTTTACCAGTATTTTCAAAATAAAATACCCAAAAAGATTAATTTCATTTTAATCTAGTATCGCATGTCATATCCTTCTACGTTCGAATTTTGAACAATGCATCAAGCTTTCGATACTGAAAAGTAAACTCCGGAAGTCGTAAACAATGATATAAATATTTATATATATAATACTATATAATATACACCTTCGCCGCCCATGTTTCGTGTTTTTAATTAAAAATTGTAATCTAGTGTAACCTCTGCGACCTTGAAATTAGTAAAGTCCATCTACCTTCGCGTTGAAAAACTAATTGCAATCGGGGAGCTTTGTATTCACCATCTCACTCGCACTTTAATAAACGATAATATACCCGCCCATCTCACACGTATCTCGCAAGAATTTCTCGGATTACGATGTCTGTTAATACCTAATATAAACTTATTTTTTCTTAGTCAGTTGAATCAGCAAATTAAGTTCAATTAATTGTATTTGTAAAAAGGTTGCGAGTTACTATTTCGTCGTCGTTGATTTGTATTTTCTGTCGTTTTACCTGAGATGTCTGGAGCACACGTGCATGCTCTGTATTGCATAGTCTATAGGGTCAACACGAAACAGTTCATTGGCTTATGGATACTATATCTATTGTGTTTTTGCTTTAAATCATTATTGCTTTCAATGAGAATACATTATCGATTTTTGGTCGGAAACTTACTCGATATTTGCTTTCAAACGTTTTTTATAATTAGTAATATTCTGTATACTTGTAGTTTTCCACCTATGTGTTTCGCCTTTTGGAACTAATATACAATATCTTGACATTGTACATATGGCTTACATAGTTACTGCCTAAAGATTGATTTTTAAACTAAAAATATTCGAAATCTATCAATTTCAATATGCCTCACAGTAAAACACCATTATCGTGTTCCATAAATCAATAATGGACACATTAGAAATTCATCAATAATAGTTTTTGATAGTTAAATGAATAACGAAAGAAATCTTGATGGCAAACCTTAGGTCATATATCTGGGAGTTATTAATAAACCAATGAGGACAATTGTTATACTCGATTATTGCAATATCGATCAAACGATAGATTTTGTTATGTGTATGTCTTCTGTATTACATTATTGCATATTTATAACTTCGTTAATATGCATATATACTTCCAAATTGTGAACGTATATACAGCCTGAAGAAACCATGATATCCGGGTCACAAAAAATAGCGATTCATGTAGAAATTAGCATTTGTTTTGAATTTAATAACGTTAGTAAGAAATTAAAAACCGTTGTGTTGTTTTAGAGCTAGTTCATATCTAATATATTAAGTAAAAAGCTTAGTATCAGTCGGATAAAATGTTTATTAAAAATAGTAATGGCATACTTGAATTTAGTGCTGATGAAGCCATCATTATAAACAAATCACCTAATACAAATCCATGACAATACCTTGCATACTACAAGGGGAGAATACAAGAGAAGAAGAGATCTTTCTATAATTAATTTCATAAAATCAAACACCGTTTTTTGTGAAATTATAACATTTAAAAAAAATAGAATTTGATATGATAATAATAAAAGTGATCAAAGAAAGTTTCATAATAAATTTGTGTCGGTTGGCATGCTTTGTTTTTTCATAAGCGGAATATCATTGAAATATAATAGTTAAAAGAATGTGACTATTATAGGAAGTTAAATTGATTGAATTTCTTAAATAATATTAACGTAATCATAATACAATATTTAGGTTTCACTATGAGTCTTGTATGCCTTTAAAATAATTACAACCACAATAATTGTTTAGATTTTTTATCGAAGAAATCGATTGTGCCCCAAACTGATATGCGCACAATGAAAAGTCCGTAGGCATGTTATGATTACTATTTTGAAATTATATCATATAATATCCTAAAGCAACTTCAATGATATAAAAAACATTACAAAGATAATCAACGTGTTATTATTATTAATGTATTGTATCAAAACGTTCAATGTACATGCACATTGAAACACACTCTATTATGAAATTATTGTAATTTCAATATGCACCACATACTTAAATTTGATTATATTTACTACGCCATTTGTGATTAAATTATTGGAATAGGAAATAATAATTTCCTTACTTAAATAATCAAATGAAAAAAAGAAATAAATAAAAGGTTAACGTATCCCAGGGGTGGCAAAAAACTGGTGCGCAAAAGATTTTAATATTTTTTTGTATCGCTTGTAAGTATCGATATTATATTTTTATTTAGTGTTATTCTATAGTCAACAACATACCAGAACGAATTAAAAGATCTTGTAAATAAAATTAGGCAACATCGAATAAAGAAAATTGGTTTTTTGTTTTGTTTTTATATTTCTATATTTAATTTTTTTCTATTTTTTTTGTTAAAAAAATATTGTTACGTATTTATTTTAAAAATGTATCAGCAACCACAAGAAAAATTACATTTTTTTAACCCTAACATAGCCCCTCCACATAGTTAGAATTCTTAAGTATTGTAGGTAATTTATTATGTATTCAGATTTAAAGGATGCTGGCTTGGCCAAAACGATTGGATGATGTCAAAAAATCCTGGAGGCACCAGGTTATATGGTCAAATGGTCGGGATAGTGGGAATGATAAAGAAATATATAAGATAGAATTTTTTGGTTTTATATTTGTGTTAAATTTATACTATAGCACTCCATATTATATTATATTAGGTTAAATTTTGAATTAAAAAATGATTTAGACTGTATTTAATAATTTTTGTGTACATTATATTTTTTTAGAAAATATTATTTTTTCACTTTGAATCTTGACGAGAAAAATAAACATGATTTTCATGGGTCATTTATAATATAAATCACTAGAAGTAATAGTATACAATACAATCTTTGACCGGCTGACTATTCATCAAATTGCATAACATTCAATAAGCGAAACAGTTTTGGTTCGGTTAATTATATTATTTGATCCAATAGCACTAGAATGTCTTCAATAAATTCTACTTACGTAAAGCATGTGGGATTTTTTTCGATTTTGATTTCACTAGTGGGCATTGAGTCGGCCGAAATCTGTTGTTATATAATTTATAGATCCATCGAAAAAGGCTATCGGAATTGAATTCAATAGAAAATACCTTTCACTTAATTACGACGGTGGCCTATGCCGGCCATATAAAAATTTATCCAGCCAATGATGTGACTTATTTATTGGCAGCTCCAAATTCGATTGTTCGGTTGTTTCTATACAATAGCTAACATACACTTTAAAAACGAAGTATACGTATAGTTTATGACTACGCCGAACACTTTATGCTATTTATTATACGCCATTTTAGGCTACCATAAATGATCATTTTAAGCTATTATTAATAAAACCGTTGAGATAATTGTTTTACTGTTAGTGGTAGATAGTATCTTGACATGCATATGCTGCGAAAGGTCTTATACTTTATTTAGGATAGTATACACCTTAAATGTCAGTGATATCGGGTGATGTAGAAATACGAAACCCTGGTCGAAAATTTTCAATATTTTTGAGTCTAAAATCAATTTTCATCGTACGGTTATCAATAGTAACTATGATTTACTTTAGAACATTTTCACATAACGAATTGTGCTGTAAACGAATTATAAATTAATATTTATTTTCCAAGACGGCGCACATATACATTTGTTAGCAATTAGCTCAATCTTTTGTATAAATATAAGTGGATCTAAATACATATGAAAGAGAATTTAAAGTCTAGAAAACTGTGAGATCTTAAATAATGTTTATGAAGCTTAAAGTCACTATTTATTTAAGTATGACATAACTGGCGATATCAAGTTTTTTTACTAAGTAGCTATTTTTATTGAAGCAATGTCATTAATAGAAATTTTCTTCTGGCGCTCTAAAAGTAATATGAATATTAATTTAACAGAAATATATTAAATGCTATTAGTGTGAAATTGTGTTAAACAATAACCGGTTGGCTTAGTTCAATAATCCTTAGAAGATATTAAATCGCATAAAATCTTAAAACATATGAATGTGAACGAATATTCTTTTTTTGATTATCAGTATCATTTTTTTGTGAATACATTATGTATACAGCATAAAAATAGTTGAAAATTTGAATCTATAAGTTGCATTTGAATTTTAAACGTCTGTTGAAACAAAAAAATAAGTTTGATAATTTTGTCATATCTATAAAACTTAAAAATGTAATGCTTTTTTATGTCATCAGGCGCCATAGTCGAATTGGTAAAGTGCTTAGCATATAAAGTCATGCTAGAAATTCTCGTAATTGCAAATAAATCAGCAAGTTTTTAAATGAATCTCCAATAAGTTTACCAATTTATTCTCGTGAATAACATCTGTTGTATGCTTTGGAGTAGTTATGGTTAAAATGTCTCCTGGTGCTCGAAAGATATGCGTGCGCGCTTCGTTAAGAGTCCGAAATTGTACAACTGAGGATCCAAAGTTCTCCGTAGAAGTCTTCTGAATGATATCTGGAAAATTAGCTGTGAAGAATAGTCTGTCAAAAATGGTGAGATTATTATCTGCCTATTATTTGAGATATAGATTTTATGTTTCGTAATTGTTGTAATTTTGAAAAATAAACTGAGGGGATAATGATGGGCCCGCTATTAAGTCCATGCACCCTTCCGTGCAAAGTTATTCACCGTAACAAACCGGTACCCTTAAAACGGCGCCTGCAAAAAATATAAAATACTTCACAAAGTTGTTCATACGGATAATGCGATTGAACCTTTCGTCCTCGCGGTAGAGTTGTCCACTACAAAAATACCGGCAATCACGCATGAGGACTTTTGCTCCGTGCTGATTCTTTTGGAAACCAGTTTTCGTACTTACAAAATGCATTCCGCATCTACGACAATAAATTGATAACTGAAAATATTGTACAGTGCTTTGATATCAAATTGTTATTCTTGCCTTCACGATTCGTATGAAGCAAGAAAAATAATTCGGTTGCAATCAGCGGTCTGCTTTATATTACATGTAAAATAAATCATTAAATTTGATGATCTCATAAAATATGAACCGAATTTATTTTATAGCACACTTTCACATCTGAAGAAAGTTGTTAGAAATGCTCAGTTATTGATGATCAATATATTATACACTTTTACTACGGTATCAATTATTATATAACTACAATTATTAAGTTAGTTAATTAACAACCCTTGTGAAGAATAGTCTGTCAAAAATGGTGAGATTATTATATCTCAAACTTTATTCAGTAAACCCTTTTTGATGGTGACAATACTCTTGCGTGAAATTGAACACAGAAAAATGGTATGTACCCAGTTTTTAGTTTATAATGGATTGTCGCCTAATATTTTATCTATCTATAACACTAAGATAATTAATAAAAAGAATAAATACTAATTATATTATTTGTCTAAAAATCTCCACCTTCCATTGAGTGCGCTATTTGCTCATAAAACAATAGAGGGAGGTAGGAGTATTACATAGAAAGATTACACTTTTTTCAAAACGCCGGAGGGACGTTTTGTATTGCCGAGATGTAAATGGCAATGCAACGAGAATTAGGTATAGATTTTTATATCATACCTACAAATACTGAGAATATTTAGTCCTCATAGTTAATGCTATCGTATTTTTTTAATGCAAATCATATATCAACATTGCTATTTCACCATCGAAGGTATTTTAAAATTTTAGATTTATATCAATTGCAATGAACTAAACAAGAACTATTGATAAAAGTTACGTAATTAAATGCATTAAAATTCACAGAATGTAGCTATTAAAGATATGGTTACATTTTTTTGCCACAATATTAAATTATCTGTAGATATTTAATTATTTTTTTTATTAATTAGATACATTTTATAGATAAAAATCGTATTAAAAATGTCTAAATATCAAATGAGTTATTTAAAAATCGTAAATTACCTTCATTAAATGGCTGCACACGGTCATATCTTAGATTTTAATGGATGATTTGTTATTTCGCTTCGTTCTCCGATTATGGAAGTCTCATTAAATATCTACATGTAGACAACGACGCATTACTGATGTCTTATACTGCCCTCCGTGAAGCAGTAGTTCGTGCTGCGGTCTTCATCTCTTAGTACTCGTGCTCCAATCGCAATGTAGATGTTGAGTATATTATATATTATAATCTTGTATATCTATTGATATTTTGTGTGTTAATTTACCTCACTCTAGTTGTTGTGCCTTGTTTTATAATAAACATAGTGGACGAAGGTGTTCCCAAAGCAATTGTATAATCATTGAGCTTTAAGAACAGATGGGTATATCTGATATTAAAGATTACGTGGTATACTTTCTTTTAGAATCAGAAGATAATAAAATGAACTGTAACTACTCACAAACACAAAACCGCAGCTGCAACGGTGAAACAGGCTTTGACTACGTGGCTTAGATGCCACAATATAGTCTTCATCTGACGTGTTTTTGGTTGAAGCCCATCGGATTTCGGCGTTCTATCAGACCGTTAATTATTATCTTTAAGTTGTACAAGGGGGAGATACGGACACTGATATGATGTGAGATGTGAGAATATTGGACTGCGACAAGGATTGTAGGAGAAACCGCATACTGTCCATCCGATCCACTTACGGAATGAAATAATAGCTTGTTAATAATGATTGCAACTGAGAGTATGTTGTGATTACTGTATACAATTTAATATGTTTGTTTTATCGATTATATTGCTGTTTTTTTTAATTCATTACAAACACCCACACGAGAAAAAGTATCAAAACTAAAAACACGTCTGGGGTGAACAAATACTAACAGTAATGTAATACATTTTTTTGTCCAATAATAACATCGAGCTATTCACGTTGACTCTCCCCGATTAGCGCAGTTGGTAGCGTGCGTGACTAGCAATCCGGGGAATGCGGGTTCGAATACCCATCTGGTGTTGGATTTTTAAAA
>JAGVSQ010004176.1:0-19948 GCA_022683975.1 Rhyacophila evoluta
TAAGTGGGTAATATTGTTATTATTATTTTTGTGTAATAATAAAAAACCTTATCAAAAAGTCTGGCTATTTTTCGGTTTTAATAATGTTAATAATGATAAGATTCTGATAAAAGATAAATATTAGACTTTTGTAAGCTTACCCTAATCGTCGCTGGCTCTCTTCTGGAGGAAGTTGATCGAATGTCTTGGCCTGGTCTTCACCGAGGAACGCTTCATGATCATACTGAGGATTGTGGTGTTGGTTTTGAAAGTGTTCTACATCTGATAAATCGTGATTTAAAATTCTCTTATCCTCCGGTTTTGGAACGGCAAATGCCGCGGTGCAGAGAAGCGTCACGAAAAAGAGCACATTCATCGCGTATCTATAACCGAAAATTATTTATGATTAATATTTAAAATATTTTTGATTAATTTATTTTCAATCGATTTATATTTTAAATAGGCCGCACTTGAAGCAATACACGAACCAAAACTTACAGAAATGGACTCGAATAAAACCTAAAGAAGAGAACGAACGATGTCACTCGAATGTGGTATTATTTCAAATCAAAATATTGCCCGCATTAAGTCCTAAATATACGAAGAGAACGTTCCAGAAATTATTATAACTGACGTGTACTTCCTTTATCAGCTATAACATGACGGCACAGCCTCCACATAGACGGTTCCACATCATCCCGTATTTTACCGCTCTCTGGATTGATATTTTAGGAACTACAAACGTCAACAATGTACTTCAGTACAAGCTTATACCTACGAGGTGACCTCTTTACAAATAACTTGTGATAATCTTAATATTTCAAAGATAAAAAATAATAAAGCATAATTACCTCCCAGTTGAACTTTGTAATAATAAAAAATAAGTAGGATAGCGCGATCAACGCCACACACACACATGTAAAATCACCCGACTGACGAACATCAACAAATAAATTGACAACTGAAACGTAGTGCTGCCAGTTACGTATAACATTTAGTAGTCATAGAAATATAACATTCTGATCAATGGAATGCGATGTTTCACTATTATAATACATAAAACTTCAATCAAATTTTGCTAACTCCATTATATAAATGATTAAAAAATCAGATATGAATACGGTGTTTCCACAAAAACTCTCCACATTACAAATGGTCACATTGGCAGTATTTATTTATTGTAGATGAATTGTAGCCGCGGCAATTCAAACCTAAAATAATCGAAACCCGTGAATCACCATGTGTAGAAATGTGGGCGGTATTTCATATTGTATGAATTCTTTTCTAGAGTGTAGGAAGCAATAAAAATTCTTTATCCAACAGTATTGTCAATTTTTAATTGGGTATTTATAAATTATGAGACAGAAGTCGTTTTTCGTAAAACTTTTATTCATTTTGATATGGCTATATAAATACTCATACAATAATAGAAAACAGGCTGCCAGTTTCAAAAATATATTTCGTGAGGCGCCAAATAATAAAAAAAAAAACAGATTCAATACTCAAAAATATAATTGCATTTAAATGTCATCACTGTTGCTAGTTTTTAAACTCTTCAAAAATATGTGGAAGTTCAAGCCACAAATAATTTTGCTTCTGAAAATCATATTATTGTACAACCACGGTCATAAACATGTACCCACCAACAGCCGAACATGGTTGTTTACTTTTTTTTAAATATTTCGCAATTCTGTAAACACAGATGTTTTTAAAAACCAATATTTCATTTCACTTTTACTTTTGATTCATGTCATTATGCAATAAATTATGAATATTTATAAACATTTCATTATTAGACAATAAATTAAACATCAATATGACCATGATCATATTTAAAAAAAGGTTATATAATTTGTGATAGATTTCACAAATGAGATAAAAACCAAAAATATTTCAGAATATATAATTTCATTAAAACTTCTAGCTTGAATGTGACGTAAAAATAGCTATGACTTAATTTAATATTTTTTTTAAATAATGAAATAGTGAGAATTAATAATTTGCATCTATTAGTCACTGTTACCAAATGTTCAATAGGAACATTAAGTCAAGAGGATTACGAAGAGAGCAAAATATATATTACTTTATTTTATTTTCTAATCTGGATAAATAATCTAGCCGCCAAAGAATACGTTACACAGATGGTCAAATATTTCATATTAGCGTCGATAAAAAATAAAATGAACAAAAAATGTTTAGTTCAAATATAGATGGTTTAAGTCCTTTTTACAATAATTGAGATTGTGTCTATAGTTATATGCACAGAATGGAAAACATTACTAAAAAGTGCCAGGATTCATCTGCAGATCGAAATATAATTATTTAAATCTTACGGAAACTACATATTTTCTATTCAGTTTTAATGTTTCTCTCCAAACTGTCAAACTTGGAACTTTAAATCACCTCAAAAATAACAGATGGCAGTGAAAAATGTTTAATAGTGTTGGAATATTACATCAGGCGTTTTAACAAAACACGCAACATAGAATAAACTAGAAGGTATTTTATACCCATGACTTCTCGTGCACATGCTAAGTTATTATTGAATTCTAAAGCAAAAGAAAAATAATCAATTTCACATGTGAAATCATCAATATATAATGTAAAGGTTTTATACTGCCGCCGACCTAAACGAAAGAGACATATCTCATTTTATTCATTTTCGGGTTGTCACCTCTTTAGGAGCATTCAAAGGGCACCCAATTTATTACCTAAATCATAGATTCCCAAACTGAGTGCCGTGGCACCCTGGGGTGCAATGGCATCGTCACAGGAGTGCCGCAAAAATTTCATGCGCAAGCTAAAAAAAAACGAGAAACCATAATTCTCTGGAAAGAAATAAAAATTTTAGTAGCTTGAGATTTAAGGGTGCCGTGGGAAAATCTTAGTTTTAACAAAGGTGCCGTGACCCGTAAAAGTTTGAAAAGCACTGGCATGAATGATTAAATACTAAGAAAAATGAAGGTATTTTAATTTTAGTTTTAGTTTATTTTTCACTTCAAAGTAACCCATAAACAGTTAGGTAAACATGCGAAGATATTCTATCGCATGTAACATCAAATAAAAATTTAGAAAATGGTGCATTTTGTTAAATTACAAAACTGCTTCTGGTCAAGTTACCATTTTTTAGATACGTCTCTCTCTAAGATGACAGTATTAATTGTAGTGTACAATTGTTGTTTAAAACACACCATATACAAAATAGTATAAGAAATAAAAATCTAAATTTTTACATAGCAATTGTCATCAATGCATGAAAGAAGGAAGATATAAAATGGTTCGATGACTAATAATATCCAATCTCTTTCTAGCATTCTTTTGAGTTTTGAAGAATTAATTATTGGAATGATAAATTTCATTTTGTATTGGTTTGTATGCAGCGAATAAGTAAAATAGATTATTTACGTGATTAGTTAATGAACAAAGTTATCGTTTACTCAATAGAACTCTATTATGTAACAGTCGAAACTATACAAAATTACAATAATACAGAATATTAATTTTTTCGCAAATAGCTTTAGAAACTCCTAATTAGCAAACACATAATGCAATTATTTTTTTTAATTTAACCAATTCAAAAATATTAGGTAGATCCTGTTAGTTCAAATCACTTATTAAGCTGGTTATTTATATTCAACAATAAAAGGTGTTTGTATTTATAGCCTCCATAATAATGTGATACCTAAAACAGCTATTAACCTGTAAAATTATAATTCAATATAATTACTTAACTATAGATGAATGCTTAGTTAAATACAAATATCAAATAACCAAAATTTGAAGACCACTGATCCACAAGTGTTCATTGAGAATAAAAAATTGTTTTTTTGTCCTATGAATTCAATATTGTTTCAAAAAAGTTATAGTTATAAATTTAATGTATGTAGCAATATTATTCATACTGACCACAATGTAATAGCTAACGTCATTATCCAGCTACCTATCTCCTTAGATATAAATAATTTATATACAATCAAAAAGATGTGTTATACACCATCATAGGAATTTTATATATATGTTACGATACTCAAAAAATCATATGGTATTCATAACGATCAGATCATTATACAAGTCATGATTGAAATAATAATAGTTTTCAATGCTTTTTCCACAAATTTTATATGTATACTATACCAAGCCGGATTCATCAATTAAAACATTGTAAAAAGTTATATTTATCAATGATCCAAATTTAGTATTTCAAAAAAAAAATTCAGATAAAGTGTAAAATACTGTGATATTATAACATCATGGCTTTCCACCTAGGTTTAACAGTAAACAAATTTATGTCACAATATTTTTATTTAGATGAATTTGAATATAATACTATAGTAAAACCCCATTTATTCATAAATGTATAATTTCAATGTCACTGAAAACAGATTTTTCAATATCTTCAAATGCTATATCATCATTATTCCAAATTGGGTCTATATTCAAATGAGCTTTGATCCAATATCTACTAATACGATCCTAGGGAACAGATTGGTATGTTGCACTGCCGCTATTTAAAAAAACATGATTAAAAGTATTTGAATATGTTTTCCCAATTTTTTTATTAATTTCCATGAGTCATCATTATTTATTTTCTTTATTTTACTATATATTACATGCCGAGATGCCGAAATTCATTTTTTGCACTCTTCGCAAGAACAGCAAACTGCACTGCTAGGCAGTGTTAAGTTATCTAATCCAGACTCCATTCAATCACTGAAATGAAGTAACACTGCATATAGGAGATGTGGAAGAATGTCTACTCAAGTTTTGTTACATGTCGATAACTTTGGTGAATACTAGAATCTCTTGCTTAGACCATGATGTATATATAGAATAGAATTAGTTAAATATCAGTATAACTCAAAACCAATAAAAAAAAATTATTATTCCCTTATCAATTTTAAAATGCAGTCCCTTCAAATTCGAATCAATGAGGTTTTACAGTGAATTATTTCATTTGTTTTCTTTATATGAATACCACAATATTTTTTTTATAACTCTTATATATTATTACAACTATTTAGTGGTTGGTATATTTACATGTCAAATCTACATCCTGGAACATTTATAAACGGACAATGTATATAAATATTTAATGTATTACAACTTTTATCACATAGAAATTGGCGGTTGAAATGATTGGTTATGGAAAGATTCACTTATGAGATTACTTATAGTAGAACATTGCACAGCACGCCTCTGTGAGTTAGTTCTTAGATGACTTTATACCATAACCGTTTAATAACATACATTAAAAACACATAGAGAATATATTTTGGTATATCTTGTAGAAAAACGCTCATGTCTCTGAGGATTATAATATGAAACTGCATTTCATTCCTTAAATGAGCCAAACATGTAACTACAATACATATTAACCGACTTAACAGCATGACGAAAAAATATTAAATGGATTGGGTTACGAAAAACTTTACATATTTGTATTTTTATATAACCAATTTGAAATAGCAAATTCTATCACAATATTATAATATAATATGTTGGTATAGAAATTACAAGAACCACATGATTTGCCCTTGAAATTTTCAAATATTTATGCTGATGGTACAAAATACTGATAAATTCTGTAATCAAATTGACAATTGGCTGGTTATCTTGAAAAAATATTGAATAAACTACTAAATCGGGTTGGGTACACCAACAGAAACGAACCTAAAGCAGACTGAAGTATATTTATTATTTGAAGGACTAAAATCTGGAGAAAATTAAAAAGAGATGTTATATAATATAGGACCAAATTCGACCCTAATATTTAGATTACTCATAAACTATAAATTGTTAGTTTTAAGTGATTATAAAAAATAAAATAAATAAGTCATAAAATATACCAAAATCTTTTCTCAACAGTTTTCATTATACATAATAATGTATTGCAATGTGCCAAGTAAAGACTATACATAGATGTCTACCTATTATATCGATTTGGTATAGATTAATGTACTATGCATTTAATATTCAATATTGACAGTACATTTTCATGTAAATCACGGGTGTCCAACCATTTTGGACTTGGGAGCTACTTTCAATATTTTGGTTCAATGAAATTCAACTAATATTTGTTCAACTCTGGACTAGAAATTATTTATCAATGCTTTACCTAAAAGTAAGTCATAATATTGACTATCTATCTGGATAGAAAAATAAGCCAATAGAGTTCCAGCAAACCCTGTTTTTTTTTTTATAGACTGATAAAAATGAAATATTGCAAGATCTGTATCCCAAATATTTTACCAACTTTAAGTTGAAAGAGATAAACACGCTATACACAATCCAATGGCAGGTCACTAATACTAACTGAGAATTAGATGAAAGTTAAATTACAGTTGTGGTACAATGTGGTTCTCTTATTTAACATTTATTATCAATACAACTGATATCAGTATCGTAATAGTAATGCTTATCAAAACTTGACGAAGTGACATTACTTAAAAGTTGCATTTACTAAAATATATCATACATAAGTTTCAATAAAAATTGGGCTACAATATATTGAATGAATGAGACTAATTTGAGAAATATCATAGATAGTAAAAAATAATGTATAAAATATAACCAATGACTGATTGAATATACAATGCATACATGAAACATTAGCATTCAATTGAATGTCAGAACTGAAAATGGCTCAACGATTGACCGGTTGGACACCTCTCATCTAAATCATCTACGTTTACTAACTGATCAGGTTAAAAAGTTCTATTGTTTAATTAATGGATGATTGATAATACTTGATGGTTTTTTCACATTAAATATTAATTATTATTATATCAATTTCCACAAATTCTATTACATAAATATGATAAAGTTATAATTAAAAATGTTACATGTTTTTTTTGTTTGTTTAATATCTATCTCATAAATTAATGTGCTGTCTAGAATAGCAAGTAAAAGAGGTAAATTTTGCACTACTTATATTATCAAGCATATTAACGATAATTATTAAATAAAACAAGAATTTGATAGATATTACATGGCAGTAAAGCAAAATCAACTCGTCTGTCCAAACTTTCAAGTAATGTATCCAAGTAGCTCTGGCAACGTTCACACCGCACCCGCGATATTTAATCTTTAACACGTTCACTGGGAGAGTTAAAAACTTGTCAGATGGCACTACGCTGCAATGAGCGACTGATATATTTGCAGCGAGAGGTTCAGTAGGCGTCAGAGGGTGACTGCTTGCGGTTTGGACTGTCCCTCAGACAACCTGATGCTAAGCCTTCCGCTGTGCTGGCGGGACATACATCGCCTGATGGAATCTTCCCCCACGACTGCCGTTTTCACTCCTACCCATAGGGGCATCTCTACCAAAAGGTCGGCCTGCAGAATAATAAATGGTTTTAACTCACAGTCTTGCATATTTTGTTTCAATAGACTAAGTGATAATTCTATAAAATTGCAACAAGAACAATAAATTTAAAAAAAAATGTAGCACACCTTGGTTGTTTCGTGACCAATTTGGTGGGTAACAATCTGTTCTTAGAACTTCCTCGTGGTTACCATAGGCAAGAAATCGAACAACAACAGTTCTGTTTGAAATTCCAGTAATCTCTGCATCGTAATACTAAAATAAAAGTATAGTTTGATTATCCTATATTATGTGCTTCTGCACAAAATTATATTATGGAGTATATGAACATTTATTAGTGTAAATACAGATATCGTCTCATACAATATATTTATAAAAATCTACATGCAATTTATTAAACAGAAACTATTAAATGTAATGATCACAATTTAGTATCTAAAGTACATGTTTTTTAAAATTACATTATGTAACTAATTTTGTACAGATGCAAGACTAAAAAAATGTGACATACGTAATCTTGTAATGGTTCAATGATAAATAATATCAAACATAAATTTTAGGCAATTACGATAAAACCAAAAGTATTTCTCACCCCATTATCTTCCCAATACTTGGCCATGCATCTGTCGCCAATATTCCAATTAACCTCTGACCCTTCAGCCAACATTTTTCTCGCCTGCTCATTAATGGAAGCATTTTGGAAGCCTACAATATTAGTGGCTTGATAGAAGCCATTTCCTTTATTGTTGAAGTTATTTCTCTGCTCTTGCTGCATCTGGGGATTGCCTTGTTGGTTATTGGTCTGTTGATAAACTTCCATCATATCAGGCTGTCTGGGATGGTTTTGTTGGTTATGTTTCACTTGTCCTTCATTATTGTACATATTATAGAATGATGGGTTAACTGACTGTCCATTTGCCATTTGGGCTTTGTTATTATTTGGATATTGGTTGTTTCTTTTATAATTCGGATCTGAGTATGTATTCTGATTATTATAGTTCGGTTTGGGTGAATAGTTATTGTAATTGTTTTGATAGTTTTGTTGTTGCATCATATTTGGTCGATTTCCAAAACGGCTTTGTGAATTGGTATCGATATTCATAGCTGCTGTTGCATCGACAATGTGTTCCATTTGATTAGCTTGCTGATTATAAAATCCTCGTTGGTTGCGATTATCGGGAGCATTTCGTCTGTCGGAATAATAATTCGATTGCATCTGCTGCTGCTGTTGATAGTTAGGAGGATAAGCTGATTCATGTGAGACCGTAATATTCTGCTGCCGTTTTGCTTCCCCGTCGTATTTCTTCTGAAACCGAGGAGCTTTTTCATTGGGGATTTGTTGCGAGTTATAATTGTGCTGTGGTCTGTCTTCCCGTTGATAATTATTGTAATTTCTTGGTGGATGTTCATTGTGGCTGTAGGAAGAGTTTTGTGTTTGGTTATTATGGTCACTTCTATTAGGCGGTCCTGAATTGTATGAAGTCTGCGGTCGTGAGGGGGCTCCACGGTGCCCTCCCCGAACAGTGCCACGAGCGCTGTGGCCACCTCGGCGCTCATTATTGCCTCTTTCATATTTACTATCATCTTTATTAAAATGAACAGGCTCCGGTTTAACAGGCTTTTCCGGCTCCACAATGGTTGGCAATTTATCTTCAAGGAAATCAAATAGAGAAACCTTTCCAGAAGGCTTAACTGCATTTATTCCATCTTCTTCCCCCCCTTCTTTCGATCGTCCTTTACGACCTTTGGGTGTTTCTGAGGGTTGTTTAGTAGGGCGATCTTTCTTGACTTCAGCTGTTCCTTCTCTTCGCTGTAAATTCTTCAAGGCTCGATCAGCATTATTTCTAGAAATTTTAAGAGCATTTTCAGCTTGCTCCTCTGAAAAACCAGCATCAACAATTTTCTGGACATTGGCATCCAACATGGGCTTTGTTCCACCTCCGAAGACCTGCAAGACAAATTATTTTTGTTAAATATTTGCCCCTTTTTGTCTATAATAAATAGACTTGCATATAATTTGAAAACATTATAAGTACCATATGACTAAATTATTCTGAAATTTATTTTTATTTTATTTAAGATAAATTTATTTTTATATTATTTAAGATAGTATATAAATAGTGATTCAATTCATTTCATTTTCATAATCAATACAAAGTATTGTACATAATGTTTCATTTTAATCTAGTTATTTAATTAAGAATCTTGTCAAAAATAATAAACCAATGTCACTAACAACAATCGTAACCGGTTAGCATACAAAGAAAACATATTTATATTATTTTAATATTTGAAATGCTTTAGGTTAAGGTAATAATTACTTTTACTAACAATAACTGGTATTCGTTTAAAAATACGATAAAAAAATATTTTGAGGAATGATACATCTCTTCCATAACTGAAACTTGGATGAGAATTAATCGCGAAACATAAAATATTCAACTCACAGTATAAAAATAAAATGAAAAGGACATATAAAAACATACAAATTAATACGGGATATCAACCTTTTTAATCCCAGAAAGTTTTTGGGCTTCAGCAATGGCACCTTTCCGCTGAGCTTCAAACTCTGCATTGTCAATCTTAACAGCATCTTGCAGACTCTTAAAAGCTAACTCTTCCTGGTCTCGGCCATCCAAGGGCTGCCCAAATGGAATCCACGGAGGGGGTGAACCTTCACCTCCACCACCACCTTCAAACACATTAAGAACTTTGAATAAATATGCATTATAGTCAATGCCTATAAACTGTTATTAAACTAGTATTCAGTATAAATCTAATTAAGAATAATAGAGTAAATTTATAATCTACTGAATGTTTTGACCAGATTGATCAAGAGCCGTAGTTCCAACTGAAAGATAGTGGGCAGCATTTTTAAATATAATCAGAAGTTCTCAGTTTTCCCCCATACCAGAAATTAATACAGAATTATGACTAAAACCTTACCTCTAGTGTGCTTAGCAAGACTTCGATTCAACTCCCACTTATCGACCATGTGAGTAACATGTCCGCCCAAAATTTTGATGGAGTCTGGTCCGATAAACAAAAATCCATGAGCAGTATTCAACTGTCCACTCTTCAGTTGAAGTTTCGTACCAGGTGGTGTATTAATACTCAGCCCAGAAACATACTCCGTTTCAATGGCTTGGCATGTCAAATGCCCATCAGTTATAATCAATTTGAGCATACGAGGAGCATGCTTAGATTCCTCGTTGACTTTCGGAGCTGATATATTTCTGACTTTCTGTATCTGGACAATAATAGGCTCTTCCAGCATTTCACATTTCGCACCACTCTTAAGAAACTCTTCAGGAAACGCCGGTGCACCAATTTCTCGCAAATCAAACTGAAATCAACACATTAATACATGTAAACATGCTACAAGGACAATGAACATTAATTATTATCAACATTAAAGCTGAAAACTACATAACTGTATTCAAATTATATTGCACAAAATAAAACTTTGCACCAAAACACTCACATCTGATGGCATTTTATAGAGTACATGGTATCAATATTTAAATGAAATCTTCTATTATTAAGCAGATTAGTTCAATAATCAAAAGGCTAGTGGTTATTACCCAGATTATCCTTCTTATTCAAAGATTATAGATTTAATAGCTAGTATAAAAATCTCCTTAGCTAAAGTATTCAGGATGTGGCTAACTATCAATACTGGCGAAAAAAGTGTGTGCGAGTGTTTTGTGCTGCTAACTTCAGACATATTTCCGAAGTCGCGGACGTTTTCCTTCACTTTTACCAAAAATTGTTAAGATACTTAAAATAAAAAAGATGCGTAAAATGTGTTAAATAGGAGGTGACTATTTAAAATTTGCCATCATTCTTGTGATTAAACACATAATAATTAAATTATAAGCTTGATACTGCGCAAAAATCCTGATTAAAAAATTAAAATTAATAGTTAAAAAATTGTAATTAATGACATAAGGTGTCGTAAGACATAATATTCTCAATATTTATCATAAAACTAATCAATAATATTTTCGGCTTACAGTTGGCAAACTATTGTATGTGGATAAAAAATGTCTAGATTTCAGAATAGAAAACAATGTCATAAATCGAATATCTGTCAATTTTTTTAATGAAAATAGATAAGTATGATTAGTATTGAAAGGTTATTTTCAAATAATGTAACATTAGCCCCGGCGCTTTACATTTATTCTGACAAATGTCCCGTAAACATTGCATGATGTAAGGATATCATACTTACGTCCAAGACTTTTTTGAGGACGACTTTGACATCTGACGCATTTTCGTCTATCCCAACAGCTTCTATCCCTTCCGGCGATAGATAGCTGAAATAAACATATTCATATATTTACTGTTTTACCTATTTACTTTGCTTTTTCTACCAAATGTACCCACCCACTGCAACACTCAGTTATGAAATAAAAATGAGTGGAGTGCTGAAAACAAACACCGGTAAGAAACAGAAAACATTTTGATCAATAGTTTCAGTGATTATCTTACCATCCTTCTTCTTTCAATTTCTCAGATATAGACATAGTTCGAAAAATTTACAATATCATGACATTACTTCATCGACGGTAAAGGAAACGAATCTGCCATTGAACTTGTATGTTGTCTAGCCTGTTTTTCTAAAATGATATCTGAGTCATATGGCTATATGTAACATTAAAACACAGCCAGCCAGAAAATTGAAATTTCTTTAACATTAAATTTGATTAAACTCTCTTGACTACTTAAAATGGTATAATGGCGAAAAAAGTGTTTATCCATGCCAATATTTAAAATTCGAAATATGTGTATTTTTCATAGTGGCTAAAAATACCATATAGTAAAAAAAATGATCGTGCAGCTCTATTTTTATTTTAAAACAAAACAATTTATTTCATGAATAATATTATAAAAAATAGGAAGAACTACATATTTTTTTTAAATTCCCACTTCTTTGATTTCAGATATTTTTTGGCATCATGCGTACATTTTAATTATTTAAGATATAATTTGTTATAACTTTTATATTTTCTTTGGTTATTTTCAAGCGTTCAAAAATAATTATGCTCATTTCATTTTAAAAATTAGCTAGTGGATTTAAAATAACAACCAGTTTGTTTTAACTTACATATTTACGATGATCGTTAATTTCATTAAATAAATAGCTAGTTTATTGAATAAAAGAAATTGTATTTACAATAATCTAGAATATTTCAAGAAAGATATAATTATAATATGTATTAATAATATAACAACACAAAGGAAAATGTGAAGTTTATTAAATATGATAAGAATATAGATAAACAAAGTTGTACCGACTGTTTCATAATATTAAAAAGTTTTCCCTCCTAAATTCAAAATGTACTTAAAATATATTGTCGTATTATGTATACTATTTGTTTTAATACAGTATAAAACTATTTAGTATGATTATATTATTATTATTTTGTAAATCAATACCCTGCGTTACTTTATTTATTATGATGCAAATAAATAAGGATGAGTTTAAATAAAATTGCAGGCCACATCCCGAAAAACAATGTCACTTCTCACCAAATAACTAATTCTTTATTTAAAGAAAAGTATGTTCTTGATGAATTAAGACTGACAGGGAGGTATTGTGCGGAAGTGCTAATGAATTTGAGTTTTTGTAGTATCCAGATACTTTTATAGCCTTATTACAACGTAACTTTCATGAAAAACACGAACAATTTCTTTTTTTATTAAAGAACAGACAATTTTTATTTTGGGAAACTTTAAGTTACAGGTCGTGGGGCCCTCTGCTAAGAATTTAAAACATCCTACACCGAAACGTACGATGGCACAAGCGGTATTTTAGTTTTTTAAGACAGGCTTTACTCACTTGGTATAGGTAGGTTGCATCGTTTGCAATAATAATCGTGCAGGTAACCAAACCGTCAACAACTGAGCGTGGAGCGAGTTCTGTAGTAGTGAGTCGTGAATTAACAGAAGTGGTAAAATAGTCAAGCAGTCTAGTATTGAGAGTCAGGCGTGCGGGTGTTCGTGTCCGCATATACAAAATAAACGTTCTAAAATACAAAAGTTTTAATTCAACATGCAGTGATAAATTAAGCTGTCAATAGTGATTGTGAGCAACACATATTTGAAAGTGTTTCAAGAGCATACTAAGAAGACGGATTTTGGATTTAAATATCATTCACCAAGGTAAAAAGAAACTGTTACGATAAAACACAATAACTAATAACATAACACACCTTTCTGGAAAAGCATCTTATAAAATCGTGTTTTTATGATTTGGAATCGTTCGTTCTATAAAGACATTACTGAATCTTATGGACGCCAATGTCACTGTTTTTTTAGTTATTATTCAGTTAAGATTGTATCAATTTATCATTATTTAAGAAAGGGCGCTTAATCAATAATTGTTTTGTTTTCGTTTTTCTAATATTCGGTATATTTCATTGATCTCGCTTAGTAACGAAATGTTATTTCTTGTTGTTATTTTAATATCATCTCATGCTTGATCAGGAAGTAGGCGTGTTTTGTATGAAGATAATCAACATCGAATTGACACATTCTACATAATAAAATTTTATTCACTGCCGATTCGCAACGAAAACTTATTTCGAATCCTAGATACCTACTGAATTAGTGCCTATACTATGTTTAACGTTTTACAATTGTATTTTCAACCGTCTAAAATCTGTTTTATTGCGTTTTCCTCAAGTTTTTTTTAACACCACATATCGACGAAATAAATTTAAGGAATATTTCTTGGACACTACCACCTACACAGCGTTGTGGACGTTGCATACGACGAAAATGACAAATGTGCGACAGCGCCGCAGGCAGTAGTACTATTTGTATACAAAGTGTGTAATTTAAAAAATGTAAAAATGCTCACATGCATATAAAAGTAACCATTCTACGACCAGGGCAGTTCAAGCTAATCCCTAAAATAATTATTAACATAATCTATTAAAAATATTTATTGTTTGATGGAATACATTACTACTTTCATTTTAAAAAATACTAATAAAAAGATGTTCCAATTTTTCCAACTCCAATCATAATAGTTTAATGACAAAGCGACCAGGTAATATTTTGACATTTTCTTGGTTATATATTACAATCATGTCTATTTATAAAACAATTGTATCTGTCGGATAAACTCTTTAGATTATAAATGCATTTTGTGATTATTAAGAAGGTTGTATCAGCATAAAATCTATTGAGATATAAAATCAACCTTGATCGAGTATTAGTAACAAGTTAGCCATTATATTATAGATGACTTATTGTATTATGTATAAGTTTGCCATTCTGAATACTGGTTTATTGCATTGCTTAGGACAGATAAATAAGTTAATAGGAAAGGTCAATTGTTGGTCAAACCTGAAAAAAATCTAATTGTACTTCCATCATAATTTGTCCTTAGAACACAGCGATGACGACGGTTTGGCTAAAATGTCTTATGAATACATTTTTTCCCCTGTTTTTATTTCCTACTATAAATTATCATTTTAAAATATTTTAGTTAAATGGAGTTCAAGTAGTTTTATTCATTTTTATATTTAGACATTTGGGATAAAAGTTACAGATTTTCAAAACGCTGCATGCTCCACTGCATAATTATGGGTTGTGGACACGCCGTCGTGTAATAAGTATTTATATAAATTATTATCTATTATAATATAATTATCAGCACCATTTTTTCTTTTGTCACAATTATTCCCAATCACATTGTATAACTAACTTCATTATAATATGATAATATGTAACACTTTTCTTAACATATAATGCTATAATTACATATATTTTAAATAGAATTGCGAATGCATTTTTATGTATTATATTAGCAAATAATAAAGATTATCATTTCTTAGTCTACAATATGAATAAAAAAAACATCACGCGTTGAAATCGTAAAGCACAGAAACCATGCTAACAACGTATGTACATATTAGAAATTATTATACATCAAAATATGATAAGCAGGATAATTCCCATATTCGACTTCTATGTTTGGCTCATAAATGTAGTTCAAATGGCCACATAAAGTCGATTTTTTAATTATTTTTGTCATCAAATTTATGAGGATGTTCTGCTTAGTTATAAAATGTCTCAAAAATAGCACACTTCACTAAAGAATATTGAATTCTACAGGATAAAATCTTTTAGTTAATTGCTATTTCGACTCTCACATCTCACTTAGATGAGAACAACAAAAAATCATATAAAAAACCATAAATTATACTTTCATATAAATAGAATTTTATCAACCAAAAGAGTATTCATCATTAATCAAATAAGTATTTTATGTAGGTGAGATATTAACAATTTACAATAAAAATAACTACTAAATCAGAAATATCTTCGGCAGTCAGTTCTTATTAGAATTTATTTGTGTTAACTATTTCAGAACGAATAAATATAATCGGACACGTGTATTATGATTATGTATAAACTGGGTGAAATATTTAAGCGTCACTCCAAAATTGTCACACCTTTCTTGCAATGGTGTATAACTGTATATATTGATTTCACTTAACCGCACTCGAAAACCTTTTTCTCTTTAAAAAAAAGTATTTTCAGTGTATACAATACGTAATAAATGTGTACCCCTTAAAAGTAACAATTATTACGAAGTTATCTTTGTCAAATGATATTTCATGTAGGGAATAATCGAATTGAACCGACTGTTTTTTTCTATACACGAGTACATAACTATATGCACGAGCAAGCAAAGTATATAATTATACTTATATCATTGAATGCAATGCCGTCTCAGTCATAATTGTTGCATCAAAAATAATGTTATATTAAATTCCTTGTATATAATTTTCAAAAAATATCAATTTTATATTAAAGAGTACGTAAAAAGTTTACTGTAACCACATAAATTACTTACAAATAACAAAATTTATTTTATTTCATTCGATGACCTATTTTTGTATTCGTAGCAGTTCTTAGGGATAATTAATACTATCAAATTAATTTAATAACGAATCATGATGGAAATCGATTTTAAAATCAGAATTATTTAAGAAAAATATGATATTGGTACTCCTGGTTTCGTCTTCAATTGTTTGTTATGTCACTTTTTTGTATGTAAATAATAAATGTAACTATATATTGACAATATATCATTAAGATATATTATTACCGAAACCTCGAGTTATCAAAGAAGATTTTACATAGAAGTTTTTAAACATACAAAAATCTTCGAAATTCAAATTCATTTTTTGGGCAGGCATCTCAAACTAAGTATATTTTACACGAAGCTCAAAAATACTTGTTTAATGATTTTGGGCCAAAATCAGCATATTAAACAAACACAACCTTGAAGTGCACAACGACTAAAATTTGGGTTTTATTTACCCAATCTAATCTTAGTTTATCATTAATAAAGAAGTAATTTAAGAAAAACCAATAATTTATTGTGGTGGAAGTTCTCTTTCGTGGTCGCTAACTTTGCAGGCCTTCCTTTTTTCAAAAGTAAAATCTAAATTTAGATACTAGTCCGGTATTTTCAGGTTACATCTTTTTGATAGAACGTGAAAAATATTATATCATTGAGTTTGAGTTTCTATAAAGGTTGTACGAACCTTTGAAATACCTCAGCTTATATAATATTTCTTCATGTTTATAAACGGCTTTTCAAAACAAAACACACCCTTTCAAAGGGATGGGGTCATATTGATTAATTAATATATACTACGTGCCATAAATTACCACTGCGAAATGTGATATTAACGTTGTAATAAAAACTAGTTGTGTATATTAGCAACTTGCGGTAGGCGAAAATAGGCCAAAAGCGTAAAGGTCGGTATTTGACTTTATTAAAAGACTCGTTACAAACACCCCCACCCTTATTTTATCGCGTTTTCACAATCTGCTTCATTGATCTCAATGTTTTCTTCAGCGGTTTCTATTCTGAGAAATAAGTTACGCAACTTATTTTTACGGAACGAAAAATATATTGCGATTAACATGGTAAGCGATGTTATAATGATAACTACGATGACATCAGACATTTTCGAGTCCGTGATTTTTTGTATTAAAAATCTTATTTTATCGTTTTTTTATTACAAAATCCGGTTCTCACAAGAAGGCTACTCGACACCTTAAGGATTCTTTGCCGCTTTTCGTCCTCATTGACCGCCACTATCCTTCCACTCTGCTGAATATATCCTTATAGTGGACAACGACCTTCCAAGACGATGGAATTTCGCTGGTCGAAAGATGAGACAAGCAGGATTAAGGCTATCTAGAAGCATCCTAAAAACATGTCCAGTCAGTTTCAGCGATACCGCAAAAATTTTAAAGCAGAAAACTGCTCGCTCTGTTGTCTAATCTCATGTATCGTTAACAAGCTAAACCACCTCATCCCCATCTGATTACAGCATTTATGAAAATGAAAATCAAATATTGGGAGTGAGATGATTTGACTTCACGTGCCATTAACAACAAGATTATTTTTATTGAAACGTCCGCACTTATCTGAGGGAGGATTCATTCACTGTTTTGGAGGATGCTGTATATTTCTGTACACTTTTGGTTTCGGTAGTGTTTTAGCATATTATTTTCGTGCCAATGTAAACAATCGTTCAACCCATTGGCATATCATATGTTTATTTTTATACACTTACGAGACCTGTGATGAGCAATTCACCAGCGCGTATGTTTACCGACTGACTTGCTCACTGAAGCAAAAATTGTGTATTATGGCAAATACGTCATCTCATTCACTAGAAGGTGAAGTAATATAAAAAAACTATTAAGAGATTTATCGTTTGTTTTGGTGGTTAGATGTTTATACGGTACGCTCAAATTAATTTTTAGTTTGAGAAGCTGTGGAAAGTGAAAATTAATGTTAGTGTATTCAGTCACGACACGTTTGCAGCACACGTGCATAGATGAAAAAATACAATAACGTTGTAGATTTTCTAAAAAAATAATTGTTAACAAATGTAGGAATAAAACATTTTCTTTACTGTATTGTTGAAGTAATGTCAATTCATAAAAAATGCGTGGGATGAAATAAAAATAAGATAATCTATGAATACATTTTGTAACAATATTATGAGGCAAGCGTTCATTTTAATTCCGTATCCATTGTTTAAACAAATATGGGCATATATAATAGAAGATTGCTTATTTCCCAATAAATACCTAATTTTGGTAACTAACATGGTAATAATAATAATATTTATCATACTATACATCATATTTATCATTTTTATAGGTTTGTATAGCGGGAAAATATTTCCGCACCTTGATTAACATAAACCCTTTGTAGAAAATGGTCACTATTCACAATCATGTGTTGTTTAACCGATTGGGTAAAAACTATTCCTGCTTAAAAAACAATCCTTCATCATGCAACTTCACAGTATCCATAATATTTAAAAATGTACATTTAATTGGATTGTCGACAATTTTTTAAAATTAAAATCTCTCAACAGTCGTGTGTACATTACTAATACGATTTTATCTGATGATATTCTGAATACCATTCTTTGTTATTGACATAAATTAATAAGTTATCCGTTTTTTCCTTCCAAGTTATTATCACTGTTACAGTAATTATCATTCATTATTTTGGAAAATATATTCGTTTTTATCCGAAGTCCTTATTTTAGGCATGCATCATGAAAAAAATACTCTATTAAATAATGTGTTGTTATGTATTGCTAATTTTATCATCCAATAACAAACTTATTCATAGTTACGGTATTTTACGTCTAATTAAAACAGACAATCAAGGTTAGTTATTTCCACTGTTACAAATGTGAGTTATCGATTGTGCTAAAAACAACGTATATATTTTATTTATAGGTTATGCTTATATTATGTCGTGTGTTATGTTGATGAAATTTATTTAATTAATTAATTATTTCTGTTTTATAGTTCACACACCAAACCTTGGCCCGTAAATAACTGTGTAGCTTATTCCGAAGGGAATTATATAATAGTAAAAATCTAATAACACATGAAGTTTTCTTTTTTTTGTACATTCATTATTGTTGCGGATTCTTTTGTTGAGACCAAAGTATCTAACTGTGGGCGTAACCCGGGTTAAATCGATGTATAGTTTTCTTTCTAGCTGTAAAAAACGCGCCAAATGGTATTAACTATGCACAAGATTACACTTTCATTAAAAAGATGTGAAGTTTTAATGCCCAATACAGATAACAATAATAATAAATGAAGATGGTAATAACATATAAGTACAACAATAATGACGACGTCAAACGTTTCATAAGTCGAAGCAGTGCTGGCCCTAAGGTCGCCGATGCCCATGGCAATTTCGGCGCCACTTAACAAGCTCTGAATAATTATAAAAAAAATATCAAGAAAAAAACTAAAAATGATTTAGTGATTTTACTATTTAAAAACGTATCGTACTCCAATCCCAATTACAAAATGAACTTAAAAAGGTCGAATTGAAACAATGTTTCATTTATTAGTTTCAATTTCTTTTGGAAGATTCTTAATAGCGCCCTAAGCACATGGCGCACCGGAACAACTATCCGCGTTGCCGGTACCTTGAGCTGGCTCTGGGTCGAAATATAATGATCGTAGGGTGGCCAGGACCCGTGAGGCCGGGTCCAGACAGAAGCGACGAAGGCAGAATCCTAGCATTCGCTTGTTTTAGCGTCCGGTTATCCATACACA
>JAGVSQ010004177.1:0-19946 GCA_022683975.1 Rhyacophila evoluta
TAATATAATGGAATTAACTACCAAAAAAAAAAATCATTAATCTATTGGGTTTAACCTGTTGTTAACCAGTAAGTAAAATCTGGCTGAAAAGTGCAAGAGCAACAATATTGTTGGCTTCTTACTTTGATGGTAACCACCATTAAGACCTACCTAGAACGTTGTATTTCTTACACACAGATCACAAACACAATATATTTTTTATATTTATATTCAATTAGTTATGTAGAAAAAAATATTTGCACATTTTGCTTTTTATCAATATTCACGTGAATTTTTAAATTTCTATAAATAATTATTTTTTATATTTTGTCCAATACAGACTTAGAGTAATTCATATGTATTCCGTAAGGTATACAGATCTCCAGTCTACTGAGGGATGTAGGTACTATCTCCATAGTGTGAAGATATGGTTTTTTGTCCGTTAGAGTTTGCTGTTGGATAATCACTCAATCCAATCGAAATCCGGTCCTGCATCTTTCGACTTTAATAATATTGGCAGTTGTAAGTATTCTACTAATAACCATTTCCAAAGCGCGTCTGCTAACCTCTTGAAGAGACATCATGTCTTATGTATTTGATAATGAAAAGTTATAATGTTCAATGAAAATAGATTGGTTAATCTTCTTCTGGTAAAATAATAAAAAATATCAAAGTAAACAAACAGGTTTACAAATTGTTTATAAGAAATTAATTATTATCAACATTCGATTGATTGATTCTTAATTCTATTAAAATACTTTCCATTAATGTAAAAGTACAGCTATTTTTATTATAATCATACAACGTTGATAGAACTATTTAACATTTAGTAGAAAATATTAATTTTATTTTTATTTTAGCAATAAGTATGTTGAATATTATACAATGTAACAATCTACAGCGGAATAACTTAGCAGAGAAAAAACGGCATTATTATAATAAAAGGCATCGCTGCAAATCATTTTGGAATAATTTAGTAAAAAAATGCATATAACTATTATCATTTTTTAACAATAATTGTACTCAATACTCAATAAAACAGTAAATGAAAAATACCGTTCATAATTAACTCCATAAAATACAGTATTAATACATAAACAAATCTTACATATTATACGAGATTGTATTTTAAATAATGTATGAAAAATACTTAAACAAAAACCGTTTTACTCGCGAACATAAAATTAGCGCAAATCCAGAAAACTTCCAGAATGAAACTGGCAGCAGTTTTAGTTAATGCCAAAATTTTCACGAAAGCTTTTTCTGTAAGTGCAGCAAATTACTATCCAATAACAGTCTTAAAGTGACAATAATATCTGAGTGATAAATCGTTCAATATTTCACAATATATTGAAGAGTCAGCGTCTATGGGTTATTTTTTGCTCTATTTTTACTGTGCCATGTGTTATAATAAATATATTTTTATGATTAGGTTCCATTTTCTTGAGTCTATAAATTTGATATAAAGCGTTTTACAGTAACAGGACTGGTTGTATTTTTATTACGATAGGACATTATAATTTTATTGCCATCGATTTATAGCCAGTAACGCCTTTATTAAGGCTTTAATATCATTGTGATATCTCGTATAACATTTTTTCGATTAACAGTATATGATATTAATATCGATATTGCAATTATATTATATATACTTTGTAAAAGTATAACCATAGCTTTTATTTTACATATGCTAATAAAATAACAATAAATGATTGTTTTTATTACAATTTAATAAAGGGTTAATATTTAGGTGTTAAACGAATATGATACAATAACGAATTCCCATAACTGTGGTTTATCGTAGTATCCCGATATATTTTACAAGAATAATTTCTATTCATATTTAAACGTAGTTTGGAATATTAGTATTGTAATAAAACAGTGTATTAGGTTTTTAATTATTATCATTAAATAATATTATGATCTATTTATTTTCTTTACAATATTTTTACAACAATTCAAAGGTTTACAAAACAATATGATAAACATGCATACAAATAAGTCAATAGAATAAAAAAATAAAACACCGATTATGAGAAATTATAAACGTTACTTATACAAATATATATAAAATTATCAAAGACGCCTTAAAACGGACTATGCCGACAATACAATATGATATCGACATCTCTATGTGATAAAGCAGTGCTCCGTAACCTTTTTTCTTTCACGGCACACTTGTCGTTTTTTTTACAAAATTTTGAGGCACAAGACAAAAAAGAAATGCCACCGCTACGGCTTACTTGGCACACCCGGCATCTTCTCGCGGCATAGTGGTTACGCAGCACTGTGATAAAGTATACCTATTGAATACCGCTGTATTACAATTATTTTGTTGTTGGTTATGGAAAAAAGTATACTTCCCAGTATAGAAGTATTATAAATTAACCCAAAGCGATGTAGATACAAGTAATTTTTAGAAAGTCGAAAAAAATGAGCTGGTTGTAAAACGTAAATAATTGATAAAAACATTGTTTTTGTTGACAGAAAATTATCTGTATATTTTTTTATGCAAAAACCTTAAGATTTGTATTACGAAATCAATCAACTTCATTGTATGTTTAAACGTGTAAAGACTCTAAATAGTCTATTAATTCTGATGAAATGTACAATTTTGACTTACTTTTTGTACTTCTTTTATAATATTATGTTATATAAACAAAATAAATGAAAATGTTTCAGTAGACTTCATATCTTGTTATAAGAGATGTAGATACTGGACCTATTCTTTTCTTCCTTGTTGATTTCATGTCAATGTGGTGATAGAAATAAAAAAGATAGTATTATAGATCAAACCAATATTCAAAATAAACACCAAGTGAAATGATTTGAAATTTTCTACAATTTCCCCAGCATTCATAAAACGCGTTCAATTATAACTTTGGTAAAAGTTATCAAATAAAACGTGGGACCAAATTTTCTACATAAAATTTTACAGCTCAAAATGAAAGCTTAAGGCCAAACCTTTAGGAAAGGTTCTCAAAGTTACGGCAACGCATGCCAGAGGACTTACATTAGCGCTCCAGTCTCCACAATAAAATATCCTTTACAAAGTAAATTTATAAGTAATATTTTTATAGTAATAGATTTAGTACTAGTAAATTGATATTAAAAATACATATTTTCTTTGATTTAAGCCAGAGGTTTTGCTCCCTATAATTTATAGTAGCCGAATATTACAATTTCCATTGTATAGATTAGTTTCAATGAATAATATTCCTATAAAATAGATATTAGAAACATAAAATAACATCTTCGTTTCAGGATTGGCTTGTCGAATAAGCCAAATGTTTAATGTCCAGAAGATAAAAATTAAATTTTATCTAAATACACATATACATAAAAATGTGATATCATCTAAGCTTTTTTAAGGCCTTATGATTGCTGTATTATATGAGAATAAAAATACAGCATATAATATCTAATTAATTGAAAATAAATATTGTTGTCCAAATAACGCTTTGTGGATTTTAGATAGACCAGTCCTAAAGTCACGATAACTCCTTAACCATAATCAAAAAAAAATATTAATGTGAATACATATGTGTAAATTGCATAGAATGCGAAGTTCATAAAGAGTTAATATTTTTCTGGAATCAATAGCTAGGTTATATTTTTATATTAAGCTAAGATTGATATTATAATAATTATTACTTATTTTTTTGCAATATAAATAAACTTAGTGATACACTCAGTTTTAAAAAGCTTAAAGTTTATAAATAAACCAAATTGACAGTGATCTTTGTCATATTTTAGTAACATTTACCAAACTATTCGTATATAAAATACTACTTATTACTCAAAGAAACCAAATGATCAAATGATGTAGATGGGACATTATCTTCCCAGTAGCCGTGAATTCAGTATCCGCACTCCACAGTTGAAGATTGTGGGTTTGATTCCTATAGCAGCTGATTTTTTAAAAATCTAACGTATGTGTTACGAAAGAAAACATTTAACTTAGAAATAACATGCAGTATGAAATTTTTTTAACTTCAATTAATTGTAAGTATCAAATTATTTGTATTCAAGAGTTAAGTATGCGTGCATTAAAGTAAGAGATTGTAAAGTTGACTATCACATCTTTTGGATTTTTAAAAATCAAAAAAATAGTGGAGTGGATGCTTAATGAGCTAAACGATTGACTGATAAACAATTTATTTGAAAAAAAATCTCTTGACACGAGTCTTGACAATTTGGAAATCTTAGTATGAAGATTAATATTCTCTACTTTTTGCGCAAAAGTGGTGTTTAAAAATGATTGATTTAATAGCATAAAAATCTAGTTTGAAGGTTTTATATTGATTATAATAAAAAAAGTTAAAAATATAATAAAATACAATGCAAAATATTGTTTATAAATAGAGAATATACTTGATATGTTTTCAATTACACAATTTCATGCCACTGATATAACAGTCTGTAATCGTTCTCTTCAATGATAATATGCTCATGTTAGAATATACTAATTTATATTAGTGAGAGTACCCCAAAGGATGTCATTATTTGAGAAGTACAGTAATTATTATTATCATCACATCCTCGTGGTAGTGATAGGAAGCCTAATATGTTTACGCTGGAGATGATAACTCTATTATTAGAGATGTATTAATTATGCCATTTAGACAAAGCCAAGTATGCATTGAAAATCTATATACCTACTAAAACTTTAATACATTTACAGTGAAATAATCTACTTTCTTTTTAAGGAATAAACTGTTGAAATTTTCAAGATTTTTTTTCGTATCTCTAAAATCATTATTAAATCTAAAATCGTGCTCAATAGACAAGCCGTTTTAGACAAATATGAAAACAGTTGTAACTTTGTCTGTGTATTTTTAAAAGATATAAAATTTAGACATTTTTAATTGTACATAGAGTACAAACAGTGTCCACATATTTCGGTTAAAAGGGAAACGCTTCTCAAAAGTCAGTTCGACCATTTGTCGGAACAGTCAGCCATTGCGACTTGATTTCTACAAAGGATAATTTTCTAGCTTTTTAAAAAAATTACAAAATCTTACGACGAACAAGAAGGTCTTTTCTCGACAAGGCTAGATATTAGCAGGTTATAATTAGTTAGGATAGGAATCACGCACACCTTAAGCACGCCAACCAAGATCTTGGGAAGCTGCTCCTGGGACACTTCCGGCACTTATTAAGAGCTTATAACGTTCGCTACGCCACGGTATAATCCGCATAACGGGTGTAGAGACGTGGCGGATGGTGCAGGGAAAAACAAGTGTACGTACAAATAATTGATGGAATTATGAATAAAGTAGGTAGTAGCTATCAGTTTGAATTAATACTAGTTGGAAAATATACGTTTTTGCCTATTAGAAAAATGGCAAAATCCAAAGCCCTTAAAAAATCACCATATTTGCCACAAAAGTGATGCATATTTATCTTCCAAACGTGTGTAAATTATTGTATTTTCTCGCACATAGTTTTTTTATTAATTCCAATGATTAAAGTAAAGATGCCCGCGTCAAAAGTTGATAATATAGATCATTCTAATTTGAAGACGCGTCTTTACAGATATATTTCAGTACAATTGGTTGTCAAGTAATTTTTCAATTGATTTTAAAAAATCCAGCATATGTGAAAATTGATTCCGTATTCCCTGGGTGCAATACACGCACTCTAATTTCTCAGCTACTGAAAAGGCAAGAATAAAATTTATTACTTATTTATAACGCATTTTATAGAAGTGGTAATATATAATCGATACAAATATTCACACTTTCCTTTATTATAATATTGGAAACAAAAATTATTTATAAAATTGCGTTGTTGTGAGTTGACGCGGAAAAAATATTTGTAAGACCTCGGTAAGACGTTAACGAATAATTTCAAAATCAGATCACCGGGCATATCCATAAAAATATTTATTAATGTTATATTTTCTCTCCTAACTCAGTCTGCGTCACAGTCATATTGCGAATACTGTAACTGCCATAAAGATTTGTTTACAGAATATTTACGGCTACACTATTAGGAAGATTCTTGGACTTTTTTTATGGAATCCCCTTTTTATGACTCGATCATCGTATGAAAGGTCTTCCATAAAATGGACGCATTGTCAATATTTTCTTTACCGAAATGATTTGAAAATGTCGGCATTTCCAAGATTGGGCTTAGAAATTCTGACTGATATCGCTTGTAACATAAAATATATTGATGCTATACGTGACACACCACAGTACATAATGCCTTGGGGTTTTTTTTACGTCGTCAAATATTTAGAATATTCATGTTATTTTGTACGGTTAGATAAACTAGTTTTCCATTCAAATGTTATTGAACTAAATAGAAAAACGATTACTCTATTTTGAGTAGTAACACAATAATTCTAAGAATGGAACTCTTTGGGATATTTATTGTAAAAATCGTGAAATATTATTCAACATATTTAACAACCGAGTATTGAAAGCTTATTTGGTTGTCCTTGAAGAGCTTTTTTTGTTTAAAACAAAAAAAATCTTCATAAATTGATTTACTTTTGTAATTTAATATATACAATTTATACCGAATATCTCTGTGGCTGAGGAAATAGCCGTGGGCGCTTTTGTATCATACATAATAATGTAAGGTCCGGGATTAAATCTCATACTGACAATGTAAATAAATGTAATGAAATAAAATGCATTTTAAAACATGGATGTCACACAGCAATTAATGATCTAAACATTTTTTTAGGGTTGACCTTTGAAAGTAGAGCGTATGGATCTGCTTAGTATGAAAATTTCGGCCTTAAAAGTGATGTATATAGATTTCTACAATTGTCTCGAATTGGTTGACAGACAATTTTTAACCCAATGGGCATCAAATGCTGCATTTTTTGGAATTTAAAGAAATCCAAAAGATGTGAGAATCAAACTTGTACTCTTCGTATGCAAATCTTTACGCTAATCTTAATGCTACCTTTGAGACATCGTATCTTAATAATCTATATATCTACTTTATAGTAAGTTAAATAAAAATATGAAATTATAATGTAAAACTAAAACAGCCTTTCATTTCCTTAAAATAAATACAATGATTTATTTACGACTGTTATTTCAATCCTTGTGTATTTTTGCCATAGTGTAGAAGAATATCTAATCTAAATTGTTTTATTTAGAAAACATAGAACGTTTACATATTATCTCTTTAAAAGCACTTTGTTTTAATATGTTTCACCATATTCGGTTTCAAAAGAGAAGCTTTTGGATCAATATACAATAGTATGAAGATGTCTGTTCTAGAAATAATATAGAATACTTGATTCCAATTAAAATTTACAGGTTTTCTTAATTCTTATTTTTTTACATGTACAGAAACATGTTAAAAATTTAAGTAACTATTAAATAAAAACAAATCAAATTTGTCTTCTAAGCAATGTTAAAAAATAAAAATGCATAACCGTTTTACAAGACGAAAAATAAAATTTACAGTGTTAAGGTACACACTTACCAAGTTTTATATCACTATAAAAGTTAATCGAAAGCTTTTCAAAGCACCACTCAAAATAATCACTGAACGTATTTAATTTAAATGAATTCATCTTTAGGACTTATACATAAGATGGCTTTCTTATCTGAAACCTTCAAACGAAATTACGACCGGAAATGATTAAGAAGAGACATAGCTACCATTTTATATACTTTGTTTGTAATTATGTATTTAATTTATAAAAACATTAAAAGCACTTATTTTTATTGTAAACTTTTAAGTACATCACATGATTGACAAATTGGCAAAAGCTTCAGCATTGATAAGTAGTATCAGTATCTTTTAATATTCGAAGATATTGTGATTATTGATTGGTTGCTAGAACTTGATAAATATTTTTTAAATTATAAAGATCCATATGGTCAACATTTGAGACAGACCTGGACATATGGCTTATTCAATTGTCAAAAAATTTATTCACTCAAAAAAGATTTTTTTTTTATCATTTACTGTTTGTAAATTGCATAGCCGTGTTTTATATTTCAATACTTTTTTTTATCCATTTATAAGGACTTTTTTTATTTTATAAAATATTAAACCACCTCCCACTTATTGTCTGTGGTAATTTCATCTAGGTCTTTCCAACCTTTATCAGGATTTACTCTAATTGAAAGTTGTACTGTAAATCCAAGTAAAAAGTATTCGAAAATACTTGTATAATTCAGTAAATTTTTCAACCAATATATTCCATTTAAGTCGAATCGATTTTTTTTTAAAATAACTACACTATGTTTTAAGCTAACTATGGCTCAAGTTACAATAATAAACACCATAAAATAAGCATTAAATAGTAATTAATTAAAATAAGGTATGTAAGAGAAATACATAAACTTGTGCAATATAACCATAGTGTAATATCGTTAGCTAAGTTCTAATCATTAAGTGCATTTCCATGCTACTGAGAAAAGTCATCTAATTTTCCGTTACTACTTCTTATATGGCGTAAATTTATTAAAGTTTTTCTCTCGAGAGTCCAGTCGAAACCCCATAAACTATAAAACGAACATAATGTGACTTGGAACAATTTATATAAAATCACGCATCGTTATTTTATGACCTATATAAAAGTGGATAGTGGATTTATATTAATCTAACCACAATTGGTTGTTTGATTTTGATAACAGTAATTGAAAAAAAAAGTTTTTACTGTGTACTTTCACAGTATTTATAATTTATATGCACCTTAGATTTAGAAAAATCAAGGATGAAAGATTTCGGCTTAATTATTCATTAGACAATCGCTGATAACCAGTTTTCGCAAATATATATTAAAAATATTATAAGAAAGTCTATATGATATTTATACCCAACTTTTGAAGTAACTATTTACACAATATAAACATTCTGAAATTTTGCTTTCCAACGGATATTACTGAATAAAAAGCCAAATATATTTCTATTAAAATAATTAAGTGATAAATTTTATAGGACTTACCAATATCTAATGTATCGTAGAAGTTAGGTTAGCTTAGTTAAAGTTCAACACATTTCCAAGTTTTTCTTTCTGATTTTTTTTTATAAATGCACATACTTGAAAGGGACATTGAAAATGCTCAAAGCGGCAAAATCTATTGGGCTAGTCTTTTATGTATGTGTGTATATTGTGATGGTTCGTAAAAGTGAAAACTGTATCACAAATAACACTCGGTTCAACATTATTTTCAAGTCAACAAATTATTTCCAGCTAGCACGATGAGTCAATAGTACTAATTAATTGTATTTGTATTATTGTTTGATCCACACAATATTTAGAAAGATAAGACGAAGCATAAGAGAAAGACTGATCGATAAATTACGCATGAATTAATAATAAAGTCTGTAAGTAAATGATATCTGTTTGATGTTAAAACTTAATATCGAAACAGTATTCCATTGGAAATTGAAGCGTGGCGCTATGCAAATAAGTAACCTAATACCGTATTATGAATGAACAATGATAATTCCCATTATGCTTTGCTCTATTTAATTAAATGCCGGAATAATCAAAAGCAATTAATAGACTTCAGTTATATCCTGGTATATTTTAGGAATAATGATACAAGGCCCATCAGTACATCGCACAATAATTAATACAACAACTCATTACAAATATTTTAAGCATATATATATAAATAAAACAGGACGATGGATATATACGTGTATTCACAAAAGGTAAACTACTCAATGATTGGCCATCTACCAGTGGCTGGCCACTGGCAGTAAAACACAAAATATAGACATTAACAATACTTAATTGTGAGTTTTGTTGTTATGGCATCCCTTGTTTCTAAAGACAAGGAAAAAAACGTACACTAATCAATTTATTGTATTAAAAAAAATTAACTCCAACTTGAACAAGTGTGTAGGTTATGCCTAAGTCTACAGTTTGAATTAGCAACTGAAAACATGATGAAAACTATGTCTAAGTTTGTTTCGCTAACCTATTTATTCATTTTCCATTCGACATCCTTCATTAAAACGCCTTGTTGTTAATTGAGCCACTAATTTTGGTTGATTTACCTATAATTTGATACCTGATATTTATCGTAGAGATTTTTATTTTTCGTGAATTCAAAACAATAACTATGTTGGTTAATGGAATTTTATTTTTAGTTTAACGAAGCAACTTAATTTACTTTCATAAGTATATTGGTAAATTATAACGATCGTGTCAAAACTTCGAATATTAAACAACCATGTCAAATAAAGCAGTATTATATTATTAATATTTCATCAGGTAAATAAAATATCATCTTTACTTTTCATGCACTTGATGCACAAGATTATATATTTCATATTTTCGCTTTGGTCCAAAATTGTTAAATATACGTTTTTTTGTGTGTCCTATAAAAACTGATTTGCTTAGGCTTAGTGTTTGTCCATTTCCACAATTGATTATATAAACTAAGTTAAAATGTGTTAAGATATAGTCTATGGTAAACTATTAGTAATTTATATTATGATTGTCATTTATTTATCCTATGTATCACGCAGTTTGACTGGGTATTTTTTTACTTAACATTCAGTATTTAACAAATGTTTTATTGATTTTTTTATTTTTTATGCTATTCATTTTTTTATGTTTTAGAAATCTTGCAAATTTTACTATACAATAAAAATAGTTTGGAAAAAAAAATCTACCAAGAAAATTAGACAGATTCTATTCTAAAAATAAATTCAATAGCATCTATCCAAACACAATCTCAGACAAGTGAAAAATACCAATAACAGTGGCAATTTTGTTAAACATCACCATTACTCTCCAAATTAGCATGGCTACTGGCAGCTTAATTCTGCATTTAGAAAGAGAAGCTGATATTTTCGATTTTTCAGGTAGTTATTTAGGAAGTTCAGACCATTATTAGCCAGAGTGGCAGAGTTATCAATTAGACCACGCATAAGTCCAAAAAAATGCATATATTGAAATATATTTCTCCTTAATTTTAAACTATTATATATTTCTGAGAATAATTACATTAACCTTTAATTATCTAATAATACGAATGCCTATATAAATCACTCTATATCTCTGAATTATATTATATGTATATTATTTAAACAAGAAAAATATTGATAGGTAAGTAAAAGCTTTGATAAAATAAGCAAGGTTATTTTATAAAATAAACATGTCTGATAAATATGTAAACAAAAGATTTACAAAAGAAGATAAAACTGAAAATAAGGAACCTTCGTCAAATTATATATTTTTTCCTGTCATTTTTTCAATGTTCTCCACAACAATCTTAATAAATGTCACATGCTCACGTCTGTCTGACTGCTGTTTAAATAATACGCGGTGTTCGGCATTCAGCATCAGGGAAGATCGTGTCCCCTGGGAAATTTTTGGAAAAGCTCATCGAATCCTTCTACTTGACAACGAATTGAATCAAATAAAAAAAAAACATATCAAGATGATATAGGGTGAGTTGGCGAAAATCGACAAGAATTTATTTTGGTACGAATACGTATGGGTTTGTGTAATATTCAACTGCTTCAAGCGGCACGCATTGACTAATGTTTTTCGATTCAATAGGGTGACATTTGATTTATATGTAACTACTTCAAACTATTTTTATATAATGCAAAGCAGAGTTTTTATTCTATGAGACATCACCATTTTGATAAGCACATTTATTTAGTTACCAGATATCACGGGCTTGTATCCCACAGCTGTATTATTCAAAATATTATATCAATATTTTTGCCAATATTACAGGAATACGTAATTTGATTTTTTGGTTTAAGTAGTTCTTTTGCAGTCTCTTGTATCATTGACACATGTTTACATTAAAGCATAATTTTTTCACGTTTTATAAACATATGTTTAATTAGAATAATGTGCAATTGATACAAGATATTGCAAAACTATACTTTACAGAGTGACTTAAACAAAAAAATCAAGTTACATGTTCCTGGCATTGGCAACGATATAGATTTATATTTTACGTTAAAAATAGTAAATTTTGTGGGATACTAGATTATTATCCGGCATTACCTGGGTTGAACTAAAACTCATTACTTAATCACATTAATTGTATTCATTCTGTAATCACAAACATGCTGTGTTTGGTTGTATTATTTGTGTTCAATCAATTGCTCAAAAAATATATATGATTAACAATATATGTAACAGTTTTAAGCCGTCCATATTCATATTAATTTTTAGTATTGTATTTTATGAAAATTCTAAATTATTAATTAATAAAATTTAATACGTATACTTCGTATAAACTAGTTTTATTAATAACCAAGTTATTTATGAATTGCCATATAATTTACCAAATTAAACATTAGAACTATTCTGGCATAAAATGATAATAAACATTATTTAAAGAGATATGATTTTTTTACTGTTGACATTTTTCATTCTTACTGCACAGTTTCAGAAGTTTATTCTCAATTTAGATCAATCTTATGCTTGGGCTATTCTTGGCTTTTATCCAATATTATATGGACTGAAAATAATAATCCTGAGATAAATTTATTTTTGTAATTGGGGTTATTTTATTTGTTCCCATAATTTCAGCTAGTTTATTAACCCTTTCCATACTATTCTGTTTTTTTTTTCTGAAACAAAAATAAGATCATTTTCAAGTATTGAAATGCCGAAATACTTATTATAATGCTAAGTCAACTCAGAATGAATCAAATAATCTTCAGCAAGACACCAGAGCTCCAGCAAAAAGTGTCATTTGTACCTATTAAATTATTTTGTAGACATTTAAAATGCCTGACAACTGCATTCTATGGTATAATAAATAATTACTTAATTGTATCCCTAGTTAGCGCAGTTGGTAGCGTGCGTGCTTAGCGATCCGGGGAAGGCGGGTTTGATTCCTTATTTGTCGGATTTTTAAAATCCTAAAATGCAAGACTGGGTACCCATTGGTTTGAGTAGTTGTCTGACAAACAATTCTCGTGAAAAATAATCTGTAAAGGCTCGTCTTCACATTACGGAGATTCATATACTCCTCTTTTGGAGTGGATATCTTTGGATACCACGTTGGGAGCGAACATGGTATATAAAAAAAAATAATAGCATATACAATGTTATAATTATTCGTTTATCTTTTAGTACCTTTAAAAAAATCTTTGTAAGTGATATAATAAGATTTCATCAAAATAATAAAAGTTCAAACGAACGAACAACTATACAAGAAATTGAACGCATGCAATCTAATTGATTTATAATTCGCTTTTGTGTGTATTTTGGAGCTGTTATATTATTTTATTTTATGTACTATATATATTTATATTGTCTCCCCGGTTAGCGTAGTTGGAAACGTGAGCGCCTAGCAAACTGGGGAATGCGGGTTCGATTCCCCATCTGGTTGGATTTAAAAAATCCTAAAATGCAGCACTGGATGCCCATTGGGTTGAGTAATCGTCTGACAAACAATTTCGTAAAAAGTGATCTGTCAAAACGTCTTCATACTCTACATTTAGAGTGGTTATCTTCACACTGCGTAGATCCATATGCTTCTCGTCGTCTTCACATTGCGGGTATCCATATACTCCTCTTTCGGAGTGGGATATCTTTACACTGTGTATATCCATATGCTTCAAGGTGGGAGCGAACATAGTAAAAAAAAAAATATATATTTATAGTTATTATGTAAAAAAAGCGAAAAACTCTTTAGGCAAACCTCAATTTATACGCGTATTTTTAGTAAGTTTAGAAATGCATAATAATTTTTTTATATAATATAAGAGTATCGGTGGATATATTTTCAAATGCTATTAAAGGAAGATATCAGTTATTTTTTTCTGAATACTTGATAATTTTAGTCAATATATAAATACGGTATATTAATTCTATTTTTTTGCTAAACTTTTATACTTAGATCCATATGCTTCTCGTCGTCTTCACATTGCGGGTATCCATATACTCCTCTTTCGGAGTGGGATATCTTTACACTGTGTATATCCATATGCTTCAAGGTGGGAGCGAACATAGTAAAAAAAAAAATATATATTTATAGTTATTATGTAAAAAAAGCGAAAAACTCTTTAGGCAAACCTCAATTTATACGCGTATTTTTAGTAAGTTTAGAAATGCATAATAATTTTTTTATATAATATAAGAGTATCGGTGGATATATTTTCAAATGCTATTAAAGGAAGATATCAGTTATTTTTTTCTGAATACTTGATAATTTTAGTCAATATATAAATACGGTATATTAATTCTATTTTTTTGCTAAACTTTTATGTTGCGGATATGTATATGAAATATAAGCAAGCAATATATTTTCTTAAAAATTAATTTCAGAAGAAAAATATTAAGTTTCTTAATTATAATTATCGAACTTGGCGTTCGACAGCTGTTTCCATACTTAAACGCGAAAAACTAATAAAATACTAGAGTGTTCTCTGTAAGGAGAAAGCTCGTAGTTCAGATAATTGATGCATCTGGGCGCTGGCGTTGTTGAAATTTTCGCGTATTATGTTGTCACTCTGGAAAAGTGCAAAATGCTACCGGAAGTAATGCGATTGTTGCGCCTTGTGTGATCCGATTTGGAACTACAGATAATCAAGCTGAGTGGTTTGCTAGCGGGAAAACATTAAACTTTGCTATAAAAGGTGCACTGTTTCAATAAGCACGAACGTCTTGTGTATGAATTTTAAATTACGAAAACTTACAAAATTATATTGACGATCTAGTACACAAAAGACGATGGTTGCAGAAAAATAAATATTTCAAGGATACTTCAAAGAATGAATTTTAAAGTTTACTTTAAGACAAATATTTAATATTAAAACAACGATGTAAATGTCCTGTAAATAAAATATACGGTGCCACATAATGCTTCCAAGAATTTCTATCACCAGTCAAGCGTCTTACGTTCTCCCAGGTTATACCAACATTTATTTATTCCGCCAAGTACGTTATATGGATGATACTTACCAGTTTTTTAAGACGAAGAGACAAACAGGGCTTAAGCTTTCTAAAAGCATCCGTAGAATGTGCTTTAACCAGTACCAGCAACACCATATGACTTTTAAGGGAAAAAGTCCTTTCTCTTATCTCCGTGTTCCTAATAAAGTCATTCCACCCCACCCGCAGTATTCGACACAAGTATTATTTGTTAAGGCTTAGTGTAAGGTTTTTCTAGGCTTTTTTCAGGTGCTATAGTTTGCTAGCATGTAACAGCACTAGCAGTATGTATGCGCCAAGCAAATAGTAATGTAGACAGCATAAAGAATTTTTTACTTACCAGTACTGTTAACTGGATTCTTTTCCAGACGATGTCTTGAAGAAGAACATTCTAGAACAAAGAAGACAAATGAAGTAAAAAAGAAGAATATTATTATGGGACTTCATAAATTTAGTGAAATATGTGTATTTCAAAACACGTTATGTAAATTATATGAATGCACCGATCATTAAGTTATCAATTTAATAAAATATGTCATTTTTACAATCAAATGTATTTATTATAAAAAAAATTTCCCGCATTTGTGAAATCTGTATTACGTTTACTATTCAATAGATTCGGCACACGATTTTATATTTAGTCATATTAATATTGTATGGTACGTATTTTAAAGACCCAAAGCAAAAATTTTGGAAGCATTCTCCTATCAGCAGTTCCATAATTGAACGTTGCAGGCAACCACAGCTGATTTAGGAAAATTATTTGTAGTGAGTCATTGAAGAGGTTCGAAAATATTTTTTTTACTTTCAAGTACATTTTAAGTATAAAAGAGTACTTAAAAATATTTTTTTACTTATATTTACTGTTATTTTAAGCATATTTATTATTTTTTAGCCCTTAATTTAAAATATTTCGATATTTTTGTATCATATTGTAAATGTCTCGAATTTTAATTAAATTTGTAATAATCTCAAAATGTGTACTATAAATAAACTAAAGAAGTTAATCAAAACATTACACGCCTAAAGTAGATAACAATTTTTGCAATAAAATGCTATCTAGCGTCAAAAACGTCAAAACTTTTACGTCAACCCAATATACACCATCGATATCTTTTCCCGAAATGGTAAAATATTATCTCGTTTACATTTACCGTTTATAATAATTCTTCAGTAATGACAGTTGAATGAAGTATAGAATGATTTATTTGTACACCGCAGTATTATTTACTTAGTTCATTACAATATCACTGCCTCCTTGCAAAAAGGAACGTGACCAAAATGACAAGATATTATTTCCCTTTCAAAATACGATATAATCTAATAGGCCCTCGTGATTGCTGTTTAATTTTCTCTCCGTGTAAAATATTGCCAAGGCAAACATCTGCGAAGAAAACGAGTTACGAGGTACGAATTTCACCTCGAGACAGAGGCTGGTAATCAATTCAAAGGTAAACCTGATATAAATGGAACCGCAAACGCTCAAGATGCGAGAAATCTTGTATCCAAGCGCATACATATTAATGAAGCAAATTCAGTTACCTTGTGTCTTTGTTATAGGTATCCATTACAAACTTGATTTGCATATTATGGAAGCTAGTGGCAATATTGTTTCAGTACTGAAAACCACGTGCGACGTCTAATATTTTGTTTACGACGCTCTATAATATGTATGACAATTCGAGAAGACTAAAGCTTTACATGAAATTTACTGGTACTGCCATAAACGTGTTCTCATGAACAATACAAAACGATTATTTATTTTACTATCAATGAAACAATCCCTTACTAAAGTAGTAATTTGAATAATAAATATCTCCACTGACTTATGAGGTGACGTTGCCATTAGACATACCAGATTGCTCTTGAATATGAAAGTGAAGCATTTTTCTCTTATTTAGAACTACCTAATATGTCCACCATCTTCTCTTTATCGCTCCCTCTCTTAAAACTCTTAAAACATAAAACTCTCTTAAAACTTAACATTCTTAAAACTTAAAACTCTTAAAACTTAACACTCTTAATCAGGCGTATCCCGGAGCTCTGATATCGAGAAGCGATCTAATTTAATCGACGGAAATGTCTCGGGAGTAAATATAAATTACGCAAAACTTAGATTGCCACGCACTTAAGTGTGCTGAAGTTAAAAGAAATATAATAATAAAAAAAAAATGGAGACTATTTGGTCAAGCAATTTTTGAGAAGAAATCATCACGCTTGCCGTATGATGCCGAAAACTTTTTGAAAGCAATGAAATTTGCCCTTGTAGCAATCAAGTCGGATACTGAACATATTATTTTAGCAGAATATGCTGAAATTTTTACATTATATATTCAGCAGTACCAAGGAACTCTGGCATAACTTGAAAAGATACAAGACGGCTGGCGGGAGAAAGAGCCATATGCTCTTTTTAAAAAGAGGATAGGGTATAAGAAGAATATTTTAGCTTCTTATATTATCATACAATTAATTTAAGTCAGTAAGATTAAATAAAAATATCGCTTATTGACTAGATTAATTCATATGTAGCCGAAAATCTCAATCCAGTGTGTTTTAAATATTTTTCTTTAACCCTATTTATTTCAGTGTTTAAGAATAATTCTATTGCTCTTTGGCAAATGCATGCTTAACAAATCAACTTTTAAATACCTTACTTACATATTCAATCGAGTATACCTATATGAAATATATTTGCCGATAATAATGCATTGTATTGTGTAAAATTTTAAAATAAATTTGAAATATTTAAAGAATGAAAAACTAAATGTACACACATACTTATATTAAATTAAAGGCTAATTTCCGTCAACAAAAAGTATGACGTACTTAGCCGTATTTAAATACCGGTAATATTTTAAATTGAAACCTGTTGCCAAAAAAAGCAGATATTCATTTTATATGAAAATAAAACTTTAATACTATTTTCATTCGCAAATAAATTCAAATTGAACTCAATAACGTCAAAATGAATAGAAGATTCAGTAAAACACAGGAAATTATTTAATATTTAATGAAAATATTTTCAAAAATATTGTTTGTATTTCAGGTGTATGTTTTTATAAAAAAAAGGTAATTTTTCTCGGGGAAAATATTTTGATTCGAAAATTTTTAATTAAAAACATTTATACTTGTTGTATATTGGAATCTATAACAGGTTACGTTATTTTTTTATCAAGTTTTTTTTTGAAATTCATTATTTAACAAAAAATCAAATTGGGGCAAATGTGTCGAATTTTTCTTAAAACGCACCTCCTAATATGAAAGATCTTTTTTTTTGATAAAAGTTTTATTGTATTATATATCTATAAAATAGATCATTTAAGGCTTTTGGTATCTTCGAGTCACATGTATTAGGTTGAGTTATGCGCTTAATATAAATTTTCATCAATGCATGTTTTCCTTTTTCCATATCCGCTTACTCTCTAGAGAACACGGCTACCACGTGATACGTCCTGGAGTTTTTGTCACCTACTAGTTACTTTGCCCAAAACTACCTTTAAAAATTAAAAATTATAAATTAAACTTTAAACTACCGTTAACTACCTGAAAATCTATAAGGACGTGAGAGCCCTAATAGTCAAAAGTAATTTTAGAGTTTCTTCAGACCCAAGTACTTCTAGAACGTATTCCAGCTAGATCCAATGCTGATTTAAAACGCAACAGAGATTTGATTGGTCATCCAAACTCACTTTACAAAACAAAATTCACTAGTCAAACTATCTTACTTCCAATGTCTCTTGAAGGAATCTATTTTTAATTGGTAATAAATTATGTCTATTTGGTGACCCATGAATTATCGTGTGCGCCATGCATTCAGAAAGCGTGAGTTCTTGCATGTGCCAGATTTAGAAAAAAATCCAAAAACTCGGAACCGGGTAGATGCTTATTGTGTTAAAAAAAATGTCTGACAATAAATTTATAATTGTGAGAAAATCTTTCAAAAATATGTATTTATGATGCAAAAATACTTGATTTTGGGAGTTATCTTTATAATATGCTCCACTTAACGAGTGAATATGATTGAAAATAAATTTTTATTCATTTGATCTTTAATCTATTTCTACGTTATTCACAGTGGCTCAGTGGATTCTTCGGATGGTCGGTACTTGTGAATGCTAGCTTTTGAAGAATATATATATATAATACAAACAACATATTATTAATTAATTCAACATCTTTATTAATAATGACCTACCTTATTTTGGATAGAAAAAGTTACATATATAAGTAAATTTAATAAACCATTTGTAACCTCTTTATTATTATCAAAGAAAATCTAAAACAAACAGAACCGGAATTCAACGGATGTTATAACTCAAGAACTTGAAGCAACACTTTGGTCAGGCGACATAGCTTTTGTTTTTATCATTGTTACACAAAGTTCTAATCGGTTATATGATAGAAGCTTCCAGCTGTGAAAAATAATTACATATTAATGGCGTAACGTTGTTATCACTGAAACATTTGAATTTTATGCTCGTTAATATGGAATGAGTGTGATTTTAGATTAAAGTAATCTATTTAACATTATGTAACGAAATTATTTGTAGATAAAATTCGTATCAAAAAAGCTTTTTATTTGACTCGTGTTATAAAATAAATGACTTAAAAAAGCTGCTTTAAAACATTTATTTGCGATTAAATTATGCAAATATAGGGCATATAAAAATCAATATTTTAAAAACTTATAATGATATATTTTACTCAATATTTAGTTCTCAGTAAATTGTTCGATTGATTGGCCTTTTTGTATTGTTTTATTAAGAAATTCTATCTTAAAACATTCAGTGTAAAGCAATTAACTCAATTACTAAGACACTAAGATAAGATTGAATCATTTCAGCATATAGTGTAAAATTTAAGGACTTGGTGATACTTGGGATCGAATTCCGTACCCGTTTTAATTAGTGGATTTTCATGCCATTTGCGTTTCACATCAATGGGCGTATAGGTGTTTAAAGTATGAAAATAACAACTTAAGAACTTAAGTATTATATATGGAGCATTGCATCATTTATATTTGTTTTTGGCAATAATTTTACTCTCAATAATTGACTTTCAGATAGTTAATATTTTCGACTGATGGTGCTTGATGGAAATTGATTTTAAATTCTGA
>JAGVSQ010004178.1:0-19945 GCA_022683975.1 Rhyacophila evoluta
GAGAAAGAGAAAGAGCCTGGCCGTTGCGTCGCTTCTTAAGTGTTGTCGTAATGTTGGTGATACTGCGCCTTGGTGCAAAAGCTGTATTTGTTATTATTTGAATGTTGTGGCACTTGTCAGCGATACACTTCACTGGTGCTTATATCACTAGCTGTCAATACTTTATGGCACTGTCTGAATGTAATTAATTTATGTACGCCAAAAATACATATACTCGTATAAGCATTTTTTTAATTGATCAAGTAGCTGAATAATGTCAAAATACAATATCGAAAACAGAAACATATAAACGTATCATATTATAACAAGAAATTTTTCGAAAATTTTAACACCGAATATCTCAGAACAAGCATTATAGAGTTAAGTGGTTCTTCCACTCGTGTTTTCAATTATTATCAAGATATAACAATTGCAAGTAAAAATAGTCTGGCAAATAATCACTGCTCTACAATAAAACCCGTAAAAAGAGACATTTTTACCGGATCCTCTCAAAGCTAATAATATATGAAGATTTATTCAGACAGATTTTTTGTCAGAAAAGTTGGTAGTCAGCTATGCTATTCATCAAAACATGTTTCATATTTAGTTTGTGTGTCTTTGGTATACATTAAAAACACTAGACTCAAACCTATAACCTCCGGTGCTAAGCAATTTACAAGAACATATTTTCTGACAGAATTTTATTTACGGTGAAAATATAATTATTTCAATTTAAAAATTCTTTTATACAAGCATAAAAAACTTTCTTATATTCAAAAGTATGTAAATTACTACTTATTTTTTGTTGTCAGCTTTTGATGGGTTTCCATTTTAAAGTGATTACGATAACAGATGTAATTGATATTTAAATGAAGACTTCGTAAATTCAACAACATTTTTTTCTTCCGGAATGTAAGGAAATTAAATAATATTTTACAATAAACTTTGAAGGCTGTCTTCGTATAGAAAAAGTTTTTAATGTTTAATGAGACTGAAAAATATCGGAGGCAAAAGTTTTTTTCGTGTTATGATAAATTTGCTGCTGAAAAATGTTCATAAAGTGTTGAAAGGAAGCAATTTATTTTTTATGTATATTTCTTACGAGACACGAGAAAACATTATATCTAATCGTAATAAACAAAATGACAAGTGAACGTTGATTATTAAAGCGATTTCTGTTCGAAAATTAAATTTAAATATTTAAATAATATAAATTGCTTAAAAATAATAACATTATGATAGCACTTGGATTACAGCCTCACACTATGCCCGCGTATCGTAAATATTTAAGAATACTAATAATTTCTACCAGTAATAAAGGTTAATATATTATATATATTTCATGCTTAGAAGTGAATGTGTAATATTAGTACGGTTGTGAATCTGAGGACCGTAAAAGACATTAAAGTATTTAAAGATTTGTGTAATTTTTATTTTTTAACATACCATTTTTGCTCCTAAAGTGGAGCATATGGATCTACAATCTACACAGTGTAAAGATATCCACTCCAAAAGTAGAGCATATGGATCTCCATAATGTAAAAACATCTTGACAGACTATTTTTCACGTGGATTATTTGTCAGACAATTTCGCAACCCAATGGGCATCTAATCCTGCGTTTTTGGATTTTTCAAAATCTGACGGACGTCGGAATCCATCTCGCATTCGTCGTATTGCTAAGTGCGCACGCTAATCTCTGGGCGACAGGGGCGAAAACAAAACAAATAAAAATTAACGACGATTATTACTCAACATTGATATTTATAGTGTTTGGCCGAGACTATGAAATATAAACGATAAATTCGGGAAAACGTCAAATGAGGAAACGATGGATTCGGACTAATTTAACTTTCTGACATTTTTTACATATCATCTAACAATTTCCAGCAACAAATGGGTTGATTATTGAATACTTTTCATAATTTTATTATTACTATTCAAAAAGTGGTTCAGTTCCACTAATAATTACTTACGTCTTTTGAGTGAAATTTACTATTTAAAGCTGTCACGGTTCCTACTAAAAGAACCTGAGCCTTTGTGGAATAATTAACAATATTTTAACACACGATCGTTTATTTATATTGGTTCACAAACATACACGTTTATCCAGTGAACTATAGTGAAATATTACAGCGCAATTATTTAGTTCATTAATTTCCAAATAATTGGACAGACATTCAGTTTTCATTACATTCCTAATGGTGACATACGCCAGTAGTGTGGTTTCAGTTTAATTATGGTATTTAATACGAATTCGCTTTGACAGTGCACTGAACGAAATTTCCTCATAAATTTTCCACTAATTAATGTTCTCATTAACATGGCCAGCTAATATATTACAAAGTTTTCAAGACTTGTTTTATTATGATGGTGGTCTATCATTGATCGAATATATTCAATTTAAATTCGACGATTTTTCGAAATTGAGAAAAGTCTTGTGGCATGAAAGTTTATTTTTTTTATTCATTTTTATTTTATTTTAACATGATGGAAACGTTACAAATCATTCGTTTAAGCATTAATTTACAACACGATATAGTATAATAATAAAAATGTTGAGTATTTAATTTTTTTAAAAGGGTAACATTTACAAACGGAGTAAATATTGTAAGAGTAACAGTAAAAAAAAAAGTAATAATATTTATTAATAAAGGCAATATCTTATATATATAAATAATTTAGTCTCCCCGGTTGGTGTAGTTTTAGGCGCGATCACCTAGCAATCCAAGGAATATGGGCTCGAATCCACATCTGTTGTTGAATTTTAAAAATCTAAAAATGCAGGACTGGATGCCCATTGGGTTGAGTAATTGTCTGACAAACAATTCTCATGAAAAATAATCTGCCAAGTCGTCTTCACATTGCGGAGATCCATAAACTCTACTTTCGAAGTGGATTCTTCATTCTGTGTAGATCCATATGCTCCAATTTGGGAGCAAACATGGTATAAAAAAATACATATAATATTAGGCGTAGTTGGTAGCGTGTGCGCCTAGCAATCCGGGGAATTCGGGTTTTATTCCCCATCTGCTCAGATATAAAAAATCTAAAAATGCACGACTGAATGCCCATTGGGTTGAGCAAATTTCTGGCAAACGATTCTCGTAAAAAATAATCTGTCAAAACGTCTTCGCATTCCGGAGATCTATATACTTCAATTTCGGAGTGGATTTTTCGTACTGTGTCGATCCATATGCTCCACTTTGAAACATGGTATAAAAAAAATATTATAATTATGTGTTACATATCACATTGAATACCCAATTAAATCTTTGTTCATTATGAAAAGAATATGAAAAAGTAACTAAAAGTAGTTATTATAAGACATCCGTATAATATACGTTTCTTGCAAAATTAACCTGCCAATAGTTTGCCAATACGGAAATAGCTTCATTTAGATAATTTTTTTGAGTTTTGAAATTTTTCACCTATCTGAGATAAAATTCTTCTTGATTTATTTAAATTAAAACGACCATTATTACCTAGTGAATAAATAAGAAAATACCATCATTATATGTAGCAAATATTTGTTAAGTATTTGGATCAATTTAAGAAAACCAACATTTTTATAATTGTATCAAATAGATTATATCCAAACAATTAAAGGTTAATTATTGGTATCTTAAAGGTATAAGTAAGTAAAGCATGTTTCGAAAACGTGGGTTTGATTCCCACATCTGCCGATTTTTTAAAAATCTGATTGCAATTGTCTGAGAACCTATTTTTGCGAAAAATATCTTTTCAAGACATGTATTCACACTGTGGAGATCCACATATTTTCGGAGCAGACATGTAAAAAATGATAGGAGGTGTTGATTCTTTATTAATGAAATCCATGAAAATAATACATCTAACTAATCATTATGCAAAAAAAAATTGATATTCAGAAGAGAACAGACGCGGGTTGCGGAAGTTTTATATAAAAATCGATGTAAATCTCGATAAAAAGTATGGTAATTGTTGTAATATCCGATATCCATCCAAAGTTCCTTGTCATAAAGCGATAAAATTACTTAAAATCAACACTTTTATATGATAAGCACGTACTTGAAATATTTAAATAATGTATATTTTCTAAATCTAAAAGGCCTTTTTTGAAAATTCCATCCTGTGTAATTCACATTTTATTTCATTTCTTAATCTTAAAAGCTCCGGCTAAAGCGATTAACGAAAAAATCTAATTACCTTAACAAAATTACCAAAAATACGTGTTTTATCATAGTAAGATAGGCATAATATATATTATTCGCTCGACGACCTAAAGCGAATAACTTAATTGAGCAGGCCGGGAGGATCGTGAAAATTTTTTTTTTTATTGCAACCATTTTGTTTGTGCGATAAAAAGCGAGAATCGCAAAATGAGGAGATTTAATTTTGACATAAGCTTTCTTAATGCCCGTCCCGTAATTTTAAATGTTAGATTAAGCCGGTCTTATTTTTGCAAAATATTCAGACATTTTCGTAAAAAATCACACTCATTGTCGGCTGTATTATTGTATGCCTGTGCAAATGGTATTAAACCCTCGAGACTGTTGCGCGTATCTCGTACTGTTTAGACAGCCAACCCGACTTAAGCCACGCATTCCATTTTCTCATCCCTGCATTGCTACGTTATCCCACACTGAGCTACGACCCTCTACGAGCCTCTACAACGTGACATGTATTACATATCAAACAAATCCACTAATGCATCATTCTTAATTATCTTTCGATCGTTCTTTTATTTTATTTTTTTCGTTTTTCATTCAAGATTAATAATATTTCATAAAGGTCACGCTTTTATAAAGCCGTTTTTCATATTGCGGATGATTTTGATATCTAATAGTAGATACTATGTTACGAATTCTAAAGGTACGGCAAAGTTTGAAATAAGTCAGACCTCTTTGTTCGAATAGCTTAATAACTGTATCGTCTACTGAGCAGATCTATAGAAATACCATTGAAGCTGTGATCAATCTTTCCAGCTTTTTTTATTATATTAAATAAGTTGTGTTACAGAATTATTAAATCACACTAAACATTTCCAGAAGTTATTTCATCTTTTATTGATAAAATTCAGTATAAAAATAGAAGTATGTTTTTTTATTTACTTACCAAATTATCAAAATTCGAAATTCGCTAATAGCTTTCATCAAGACTTTTACTCAAGCAACTTTATAAGCAGAACTTCCTAGAAAAATATATAATAATAAAAATATCTAATAATGTATAACATATTTTTCTGTATAATATTGATATTGACATAAATATATAATATGCACTCGTACTTAGTCGCAGTTTGTTGTTGACATTATGCCCAAATAAAAAATATTAATATATATGTATTTTACAAATTTATTTATTTTTATTTAAACAAATTGTATATTTGCAATGCTTAGTGTAATTGTATTTAAGCCAACGTATTATAAATTAAAAACATCATAAATCTAAATTTTTCAAACAAAATATAAATAAATATGTTTTACCAACATTGTCATCAAATTGATAAATTATGTGATATATTTTTCGTAATAATTTTTACCCGTAACAAAATTATTTCATTTTCAATTAAGAACGACATATTGTTTGTGAAAACTTTATCATTTACGTACACTTTTTATGAAAAGAGTGTTTTTATGATTCTATTTATGAACTGTGAAACTGAATTATTTTTATTTATTCGTTGTAATTTATTTGTGTATATTTAACATGATATGTACGAGTATATTTAATTGTTTTTAAATACAGTTGTGATGGCTTTGAAGAAATGATAGCTATTATCATGTGTTGATATTTTTCAGTAGTTTAATTTAAGTTTACTTTAGTAGAAGTAATGAAGATTCTTTAACTTGGGTCTGGTAAAAGAAAGTATATAATGTAAGGTAATTTAACTTATTTTTTTTATGCACCATATTCGCTTCCAAGGTGAAGTATATGGATCTACACGGTGTGAAGATATCCACTCTTAAAGTGGAGTATATGAATCTCCGCAATGTGGAAATTTCTCGACAGATTATTTTTCACGAGAATGCTTTGTCATACAATTCCTCAACCACATGGGCATTCAGTCCTACATTTTTAGATCTTTTTTTAATCCAACAGATGGGGAATCAAATCCACATTCCCAGGATTGCTTAGCTTGCACGCTACCAAATACGCTATAGGGGACATAATTATTATTGTAATGTGATAATTTAATTTAATCGTAATAATAAATTATTATTATATATAAATCAAACTGTATCGAGTATTTAAATTCTGAAATACTGTACTGTAAAACACTAAAATTTTCTTTTAGTTAAGGAAAAATTATTTTTAATGAGTGTTGTCTGAAAATTGGTAACAGTGAAATTTTTAAATAATTACGATATGCGACTCCGATATAATTGTGAATGACGTCACTCTAGAGAAACAATCTTGAATGGAATGAAATTCTACCATTAGCCATCAAAACATTTACCGAACTAATGCTGTATTTATCAACAGTTTACAAGCCCACAGAGAGCTTTAATGTTTGCAAAATCTCTACAGCTACTTCTGCGCAATATCGTGTAATATAAATTTTAGTCATGTTCTTCATTTAATACATTTTATGAAGTTAAACTTTTTATATCATAATCCAATAAATTTTTATATTGCGAGAGAAATCTTTCTTCACACGTTGCCAAGAGATTTTAAACATTCGAACATTCCGTATTTAAACATATTTTTAATATTACATAAGTTCAAACCATAGATGCTTATAATTACTATATCTTATAAAGATTAATATTATTTCATTTGTACTATTGATACTGTCATTTATATAATATTGATATTAGTATAACCTAAAAAATATAAAAACGTACCACAAGCAATCGTAGACATATCAATGTTTGCTTTGAATGTGAATCATGTATTTAGATATCCATTTCTTATTTTTATTTACTTTATCTTTAATTTCAAAATATTCTTAGCAGGATTGAAATTTGAACCTGCAACTATTGCAATTCTCAGCTACTACATCTGATAAATCAACATTAAATAAACACGTGAATCAATATACTTCTTTACAATATTCCTGTAATAATAAACAAAAAATACAATGTCTGTCTGTCTGTTACAAGAACTTCTTTCCATTGGAAAACAATAGCAATGTGAAATTTTGGCATAATTTTTTTTGTGTGCCATAATAATAGAAAATATATCTCTGCGTCCGTCTGTAACAAGATCTTTCTCCAAATAGTAAACAATAGCGACACAAATTTTTACATGTAATTTTGACTATTATTTTTATATTACTTTTAATTCATAACATTATCACTGATACTCAATATAAGGCTTAAAATATTATTTAAAATCAATTATGAAATAGCTGTGTAAGAACAGGATGAATAAAATGATTTGAATAAAGAATTTTCTTGAACATAATTCGGGATATAAAGAATATATACGATATAGATTATAATAGAGAAAATACATGTGTATGTTTGTTCATTTACGAACTGTTCTCATACAAAAAACAATAGCGATGTGAAATTTTGACATATCATTCATTTTAGCCATTTCTAGGTTTTAATTCTTTTTCAACTTTCAACCTTTAAAATAGTCAATAACGATCAAAAAAATGTTATAAACGACGTAGAGAAATAAAAATGAAATAATTTGAAAAAAATAATAAATTTGAATCTATTCAGTCGAAGATGTGTAATAAAATAAGTATTCTCATATTAAAAAATCTTGATAGAAAGTTTTAAAATAAAACAAAAAAATAAATATACATATATTTATTAATACTGTTATGTTATATCTCTCGGAAAGCGTAGACTCCTAGAGGATAGCGTGCGTTTCTACTAATCCGGGGAATGCGGATTCAATTCCCACATTTGTAGATGATCTAAGAGTGGATACCTAATTGGTTGAGCAATTTTTTTACAAGCAATTCTTGAGAAAAAAGGACGTCTTTGCCTTGCAAAGATTTAATTGGGCTACTTTCGGAGTGGGTGTTTTCACACCGAGTAGTATACTCTTCTTTGGCAGCGAACATGGTACAAGGTACAAGGAAAAGATTTAATATTATAAATATTCCATAGCGAAAGTCATATTTTTCTTTTTAAGTAATGATGATAATACGACAAAGCTAAATAATATTGATTTTTACGGCATGACCCAGATATATGATAAATAAAAAGGCACGGTACAATTTAACTATAGAAACGTCCTAATGTTAATTGTACAAAGCGATTTACAAAAGAGGTTGCCCGTTTAATAATCATATCACAATTCATCTCCGAGACGATCTCGCATATTTGCGATCGTAAAAATATTCCCCGAGGTTTTCGCATCCTATTGTGCGTGAAAGGAAGCAATCGCGGACAATTTTCATATATTCTTTTCAATTTCCTTCGACGCTCCGCCCGCCCACCTAAATCATATTTTATTATAACGACGTTGTACCCGCTACGTAATGTGTTTGAGAAATTTTCACGTTTCAAATAAACCTTCGATAAATTCATAACGTTAAACAACCCCGTATATCCCTGTTGCTATACTTTCATGATTTTCTATTTAAGTAAATTGATTTTCAAATATATTTCAATATGAATATTTTTTCCGTCTTGCTGTTTCTATTCGCCGGATTTTCCGTATTTTGTTTACCATGCCATACATTACGCATGAATAAATAAATAAATAAATTTATGTCAGCCAAAGTCTACTTGAAAAAACGAACTTTATTTTCAAATAAAATAACACTCAAAACATTTAAACTTTAATAACTAGCTTTATTATCTGGAATCATACACATTATATAACGCAACTTTAAATATAATTAATGAAATGTTACTCGTGTATTCTTAGTTTTGGTGATATTGATTATAATTAAAACATCCTCTGAATTTACTTTGTAAAAAATGTTGGATTGTAGAACAGTCTTGTATCTTTAATTGTCTATTTACTATTATATAATAAATTACTGTTATCAGATCAAGAAACCGTGGATTACAAAGCTAGTATTAGATAATATATTGTTTTAAGTTTTATTATCTGGCTTTGCTTTGGATATATTAAAGCTCATTCTTTTTTTCAAATTCATTTTATTCATTATGTTATAACAAATTTATTTTGATACTTCGATATATACAATCGTTTTAGTCTAGTTTAAGAAATGGTAATTAAAATTTCATGTGACGAAAATTTCAAATTGCTTCTACTCACAGTTTGGGAGAATTTCTTGTAACAGATCGAAATACAAATGCATTTGCTATTTTATAATATAAATATTGCTCATCATATATAAATTTTAGTATATTTTGTTTCCTTCCAAAGTAGAGCATATGGATCTACACAGAGTGAAGAATCTACTCTGAAAGTGGAGTATATAGATCTCCGCAATGTGAAGACGTCTTGACAGATTACTTTTCGCGAGAATTGTTTGTCGGACAATTACTCAACCCATTGGGCATCCAGTCCTGAATTTTTGTATTTTTAAATTCCGACAGATGAGGAATCGAACCCGTATTTTCGGATTGCAAGGCGCACACCCTACCAATTACGCTATCGGGGATGTATTTAAAAATGAAATATTTATTTTATCATTCATCCAATAATCATATATTGTCACTTTTTATGTATCTTTTTAAAAATCCTAAGATTTCTGTAACAAATATATTTTTATTTTTTTCCTAACTCAATTTGTTATATATTTTTTTTATAAAAAGTAAAATGCATGATGATATACAATATTATATAAAAGCTTTTAAATCGTATATTGCTTAAATCGTTTTCGTTCTGATTCTGAAGTACATGGTATGCACGATGTGAAGATATCCACTCCAAAAATGAAGTAATATGGATCTCATCAATGTAAAGACATGTCGTGATAGGAAATGTCTTAATAATAATGGGCATTCAGTTCGCATGTATGAATTTTAAATATCCAACAGATGTGAGAATCGAACCCGCATTCACCGAATTGTGAAGCGCGCACACTTAATTCTACTCTAACGGGGAGACAAAATAAATTTGCTGTCCATTTTGTGTGGGTGCTGTAAAACAACTCGATTTTTTAAATATTATACGCTGGAATACAAAAATCCAAACTCGGTAAAGGAACAAACATTCATACAATATATCTTATAGCAGAATCACTACCAGAGAAATATAAATCATTAGTTTTGCAACCCGTATAGTTCAGTGACAAAGATCGAATCTTTTTAGAATTACCTATTCCACTGACCCCTATCGGTGACGAAGAGTAATTGAAAAAGAAAGTTTTTTTACTCTTTTTTTATAAATATATAATGTATTTACGGGTTTATTCAATATCTTTACATTCTAAGTTTGACAGATGTCAAAAATGGCCGCCCCTTTTCATTTGTTTTCTATTTATTGTTCTTTTAAATCAACCGTTCAAAAAAAGAACATTTTTCCAAACACTATTTTTTTTTAGATGAAGCTTTACATACTGTTATAACAACACTACACATTGAACTAACCTTTGATATTTATATAGATCTAAGATGCCAAATAACTTATCAACCGGGCTTTATGCGAAATATAAAATTGAATATAATATCGGGACAAAATTCTGTCTTCTCTCGATATATCTGTTATAAAAACTAAATATATAAAAGGTATAATAAATTTAAAATAATATCCAAACAACCATAAGCATTATTTATCCAGGCTTCTAAAAACATTTCATGAAATAGATTTCAAGTCAAAAATATCAAAAAATTTATTCCAAAAAGAAGTAGGTATTGTCTTAAATACTGAGAATAAGTATTTTTCAGCAGTAGAATATATTTATTTTTTTGTCCTTTATAATTAACATCTATTAATGATTTTTTTGTGACATAATGATTTTTTTTATATTCTGTATTTTTATCATCAAGTTCGCTCCAAAAGTGGAGTATATAGATTGCCGCAATGTGATTATTCTTTTTCACGACAATTTTTTTGTCACGCAGTTGCCCCATGCACTCCTGTTTTTGGAATTTTTAATAATCCACTAGATATGGGAAACAAACTCGCATCCCCCGAATGCAACGCGAAACGTTATTTTTCTAGTTTTAAAAATATATTAACTGTGGCTTAGCGCCAATATTTTCCACGAAACATAAACAGTTTAGTATAAAAGAGATTTGGTCATGTGATGAAAAACGGCATTTATAATAATCGCAATTCATACGACAATTTTTTAAATTGAATTTTTTTACTCTTTCATTTTGAAACACAAGTATTTTATTCAATATATCACAAAAAAACATAAAGCGACGTTAAGATATTAATAATATATAAAAATTGTTTCATAAAATATTATATCTCGCTAAACCAGAAGCTCAACGGCTTGTCGCTAAGCGATATAAGCTTTTCAGTCGTATCAGTATTTAACAATAATACTGAAAAATACTTGTTCACTATTAAAAGACAGTAAAACTACGCGTGGGAGCTGTCTGAAATTCGCAGGCATACTCGATTAAAATTTCGATGTCTTTGCTTGACGTATACATTCTGTCAATGCTGATTTTAGGACACTTATACTTATATTGGATTTTATTCTTGAACGTACTCGAAAATTATGAAACAAGCAGGCTTTTTTTACTACGGCAAAAGTGTCTTTCGTTCACCAGGCGAAACCATATCACTATAGAAAACTGTGAGACATTTTGATGAGATTAAAAGGCTCTAACATAATCTTGGAGGATTAAAAATTATCTTCAGATAAAACAAAATTAACTTACTTAACAATAACTACAAGTTATACGAAGCAGCAAACATTTTTTTTTCTACTTAAGGGCTTAGCTTTTATCCTGATTATACAATTCTTCAGGCCCAAGCTACTTGAATATACTTGCTGCAAGATGACTTTAATTTATACGAAACTCTACATGAATTTTATATTTGACAAAATATATTTTGGGTCTTCCCAGTAGCGTAGTTGGCAGCGTGCGTGCCTGGCAATCCGGGAAATGCAGGTTCGATTTTCCATCTTCCGGATTTTAAAAACCTGAAAAATGGATGGATGCTCATTGGGCTAAGTGTTCGTCTGACAAACAATTCTCGTGGAAAATAATCTATCAAGATGTCTTCATATTGCGGAGATCTATATACTTCCCTGCCTGGGTGGATATTTTCACACAGCTTAGATCCATATGCTCTACGTTAGGAGCAAACATGGTATAAAAAAAGATATATTTATACATCTCTCTTTTCAATTAATTATGACGAATTAAAAACGTTTGAAAAAACCTTGTAAGTCTTGTAATATAAGTTGACCAAACACAATAAAAAAAATATTTATTACGAATGATATAACAATTTTAATTTAAAACAACTTAAATAAAATTAAATATTTTAGTCTTGTTTCTTTTAGTATTCTCGTAAGTCTTTAAGTTTATTAATAAATTCACTAAGAAACAACACCCTATTTTCCATTCTTTAGCGACAATTATTTTGAACCGATGAACACGTGTTTTGGGGGAATTTTTAATGTACGCAAATTACACTAATTTAATATTCCACTCAGCGGTGGTGTCAAAACGTCAAGTAATTAATTTAATTAATTTCAAGGGCCAAGATTCGTAAGGATGTGTAAAAAAACACAACATAGGTCTTAAGAATGCGCGGCACGTACCACGAAGCCACGCTGGGTAATTTATTTTGCGTCGGTGACACATTTAAATAGGGGTCAGAGCTCAAAGAGACCTCCGAACATTTGTCACGCCGCCTCTCTAGCCTCTTCCCCATCCCCCTCACTAAACCACTATATTCTTAATATTTTAACCCCGCTCGTACACAGATTTTAGAAACTTCTTTACATTAAGCCTCCAAATTATCTCTGCCGCTAATTTTAGGCCCTTCGGGATGAACGTTTAACACAACACAGCCAACTTTACCACATAGAACCTTTGCAAAATTTGTTTAAAATACAAAGAAACGTTTGCATATTCATATGTTAAGCGTGCTTCGTATGGTAAAATTCCTACATTTGTACTTGTATTCACAAAATTATCTTCACATATATAAATACACTCACTGTCGTGATGGTAAGTAATGGCAGACCTTTCTAATTAAACGCTATGTTTGTGGAATGAAAAAAAACGAGAACGCACGAAAAAACTTTTAAAAATAAATGGACAAATTGGGGAAATAAAAGTTCTTTAATTATTTTCCCTTTTGGCATGGCACAAGTATTATTATTTCCATTGCATGCTCAAAAACCCACAATATTCTCTTTTTTTTTTGGTATATTTTTTTTAATTTTCATTTTGTACGACACCATACCAAAGTGGACGATATTTTAAATTATAAATCGACTGTTAATTATTTCTTTCAATAGTTATTTGAACAGAGACATATTTATTTCAATCAAACAAAAATGACAGTTCAGTTTTAAATATTTTATGACCATTTCATTGTTTGAATAAAAATGTTCCATTTTTAAAACTTTGCTTTATTTTCGTTTTTCAGAGACTACGTCACTATTTATTTGAAAATATTTTCTGTTATAAATAGTTTGTGGCCAATCGAGAAATCTTTATTAAGTGCTGAAACAAAACCAGGGTGCCATATTATAATTATTATAAAAAAATATAGATTGTTAGAAGTTTAAGATAAGCTATTGGGAGATCAAAATATGCAGCGTTATGTTGCTTCATTTAAAAATACTCATGGCCTTATTATTGCAAAAGTACAGCCTTTATCCACATCAACTATTTTTTGCCCAAAAACTTATGAATTATTTTAATCTATATTGAGTACACTGGTTTCGTTTTTATTTCCTACCGTCTATTTTATTCAAAATAAAGAAAATTTTCTTCATTCAAATACTCCATTCCTTTCATAAATAAATATACCAGCCATATTACGTAAAAAGAAAAAACTGACAGTTAACAAATAAGTTACATGTTTATCATTAATAAAGCTCGATTCCGTACTCACAAGGTCCTACGTGCAACGTGCCACTCAGAGGCGATATTAGATCAATAAAAGCCATATCACAGCTTTTATATTCACCGCAATATTAAAGTTTCTTAACACTTTTATAAAACTAAGTTATAAGCTATTTGTATAATCACGTTATGAGCCGTGTGTTGAATAAATACACATTAAATTACGTGTGCATTTTAAACCAGGTATTACGCCAAAAGTTAACGTAATAAAAGCTTTCATGAACGGGTTAAAACTTTAAGCTTTGGTATTTGAAATTAAGCAATTAATTAAAGTCACATATTATTTTGTTGTTCAAGTAACATTATAGTCGGTTCTGTGTTTAGCGTTGAAATGAAACATCTCGAATACATTTTACGTGTTATTATTTTTCCTTCTTCAATTTGCCTTTGGTTTCTTTAAGTAGCCATAACACAACTTTCTCGCGTAAAATGAAACAAATTTTCGACAAAATTACAATCTCATCCCTCAAATTGTTTGCAAAACTAATTTGGTACCAATTGTTGGCGGGAATCATGTTATTATCAAACAAACGCCTCGCAGATAATGAATACCATCTGGTAAAAGATGACTTATCCGCCAACTCGATGATACGAAATAAAAATATTAAAAATGAGTAATAACTCTATTATGATATCATCAATAAATACTAACACTTGCTAAAAATCTTTTGAATTTTTATCTGCCTGTTTGACTCACTAGTAAATACTAAAGTATAAAAGCGTTTAAATCTTATAGATGCATAAAAGCTTTTTTTTATCATTTCAAAAGTGAAGCGTATGAAACTCAATATTATCATAACTACCGAGTCGATAATGAAGCTTATGAACATCCGCATTATAAATATTTATTTTTACAGATCAGTCCTACATTTATATATATTTTATAAATTTTATCAAATTAAGGTCAAGTTAGTGTTATCTTGCAGCTTTGAAATTCTAACCTTCAACTTTCGACCTGAAAGCGCGATTGCTAACTTTTCCGTCACCTTATTTTTAACATCTGTTTATTCGTTAAATATACGGGTCCAATTGACAAAAACTGCAGCGTCTTTATGTTTGTCATTTATATATATATATATTTACTTATATATTTTCTTTGACGGATATGAACCTATCCAAGATAAATGGACTATGATTGAAGTACAGTAAAGGATGTGTGTAAACAGATTCAATAGGCTGAGTGAATATCTAATCATTTTAAACCTCCAAACGCTTTGACGCAGTTACGAAATCATTAATTATTTTATGATTTTAATTCATATAAATCTAATTAATTTAATATTTTACTTAATATACATTTGCTCAACGAATAACTAAATATATTTCAAATAGACATATCAGATAAAGTCACTTTTGTGTTACAATTATATTATTTATCTATTAAACTGGTTTCGTAGTTGGTAGCATGCGCGCACAGCAATCCGGCGAATGCGGGTTCGAATCTCCATCTATCGGATTTTCAAAATCCAAAAATACAGGCCCATTGATAGCGGAGATCCATATACTCCTCTTTCGGAGTGGATATCTTCACACTGTGTAGATACATATGCTACACGTTGGGAGCAAACATACTATATAAAAAAACTGGTTTCTAGACGTAGTATGTTACGTAAATGAATTGGTATATTTGCAAAATTAACTAATTGTCTGTATCTAAACAAATATACCATTTTAATTACATGATAAATATTTATTAAATTCAAAATAAAACAATGAACATCTAGGTTTATTGATGAAAATTATTCAGATCTTCCATTTTCAAAAAAAAAAAAAAAACTTTGACTCTCCATATTTTTCTCACAAAATATTTCACTGTGCATAGAGCAAGATAATAATTGCGACCGTGTGTGTATAATTCTGACATACTTAATCAAAACAAAGATATTTTTTCTATACTACTGAAATATTAAAACTCTGTGACATTATATTTTACAAAAATAAGAAAAAAACAAACAAGTAAAACTGTTATTTTGTTCAATCCAAATTTCATATCAAATTCTACATTTACCTACAATTACGTGATGTTTATGTAATACCAAAATATCAAAATATTTACATTTCAGTTTATTGAAAATGTATTATGAGATTGAAATCAATTAAACTTTTTCTAAAAGGATTCGATATAAAATAATAGCAAATTATATCCTTTTATTTATTCAACGTAGAAAGTTATAATAAATAAATATTAATACCTTCCTGACTGAAAAAAACGTGAGTGTTTTTTTTGTAAGAAAATCGTTCAGAATGTATTAAAGCAAATCCTGTGGGTATTTAATATCATTTATTTGTCTCGATCAGTTTGAAAACTCTAAAATATATCAACTGTAGAAAGAAAAAACGACGTAATCCACAATTTTACTGGAAGCACAAATAATGTTTATTTGATAATTTTGAGCCAAAGTCAAAACATTTTACAGGCACAACCTTGAAGTATATAAAAATTAAAACTGGAGCTTAATTTACTTACTATAATATTAATTTTATTAAGTTATTTAAGAAAAAACAATAAAATTGATTGGGTGGAGACCTTTTTCCAGTTCGGAAATTCGAAAAACCATCCTTTTTTCTACTTTAGAAACTAAAATTAGACACTAATTTGGCATTTTCAGTTTACATCTTTTTGATAGAAGGTGTATTAATATATTTATAAATATATATATTATATGCAAAAGCAGCATTGAATGCTCCATGGTTCAGCGTTTATTTGATAATCAACCGTGAAAAAATCTTTCAAGAATTTCATACTATAATTATCTATATGCTACACGTACATTATAAGTATAGTTATAGATAAAGCTGTAGTATTATAAAAGTACTTTGAAACAAACGTAACATAAATTATATGTATTCATCACATTATACAATTGGAATGTAAGAGCTTTTGCTAACGGTGCCTTATAAAGCATTCTTATATTTCATGCATTCTAGCGTATATTTCATATGCCTGATTTAATAACCAAATGTAAGCCAATTATTACGTCATTGGTTAAAAAAATAATCACGACTTTAGGATTAATTTTATTATTCGACAACTTCAACAAATTAAATTGTTCGACAAAAAGTTTGTACAAAAAATAAGCTCATCCTTTGTTCTATATTTAAATATTTGTGTGGAGTATATTTTCAGTGTGAAGCTTAATTACATAGCTTAATAAAAATGTTCCCGGTTGACCAAAATGCCATTGCAACATGATTTTAATTAAAACCAAATGCTATTATGTAAATTTGTCAATTTAGGAAGCTCACAATGCCTCTATTAACATTTTAATGAAAAAGCGTGCAAGGAATTTTGAACGGCATCCTTCATTTAATTGTAAATTGCCTACAATATTTAATAAATAATAAACAAGAATACTTAATTTAATTATAAAGACGTCTCCTTAACAACCATCAGTTATAGGTATAGAATAAAACTATATTGTAGATTCAAATATACAAGAAGCTACTTGTAACTTATGATGACAGGGTGATTAATACGTTTAAAAAAATATTTTTTTAAATGAACATACTTTTTATTAGTATACCATGTATACTCTGAATTTTGTATTTATGGATCTCCAAAATATGAAGAGCTGTCTTGAAAGAATATTTATTATTCGCGAGAATTGGTTGTCAGACAATAATTGATGAATCCAGTGGACGTCCAGTCTTTCATTTTGAAAAATCCAACAGGTGGAAAATCGAACCCGTATTATCTGCATCGCGCACGCAAATCTCTATGCTCCGGCTATAGGCCAGTTACTGGGGACCAAAAAAGTACGAAAACTATATTTTGCAGATGTACGAAAGGGTGTAAAGTCACTTGTAATTGCAGAAAAAACAGAAATTAACTGCTCAACGATTTGTGGGAGCTGCAAAGACTGTTTGTGCACTACTTTCGGAGCTGATGACATCGATGAAGAGATGCTTCAGTTGAATGATGAAGAAGACGAGTCAAAAAATCTAAAGAAGCGAAAAGAGAAACAAAAGCGCGCAAGTAAATCAGTAATTGATTAATTATTAATAACAAATGTTTTCTTCGTCGGACGTAGGAAGTTGAAGAATTTTGACAATTTTGAAGTGAGCTGGTACGTATACTACTGCACCAAAATCATCATGTTGGTCCTCATTTTATGCATAATTTTACGTTATATAACTTTTTACTACAAAAAGTTTTTGATTTGATGCGTCTTGAATTATTTTGTAAAAACTTAAAAACGCCCGATTTTAGGCTACTTTTATCTACCTAGCCAATTAAGATCACTTCAGCCAAGGGGGAAAACTTAGGATAATCATACTGGGCTATACCTTAATCGATTAAAAACATAAAAACTTTACCCTGAATTAATATTCGTTTTAACTCCCCAGCAACTGGCCTATTAGTATATTATACGAAACTAATAATCATGTTAACAACTTTCTTAAACAGAAAGAAAATTCATGATGTTTTGTTTATTGTTTGTTTGAATTTATTAACTCCTGAACATAATTTTCAAATCCATATTATTTTTGATAAGTTTTTTGCTGTATAGCTGCATTGATAATTATCAAATTGATAATAATACCCGAAATTTGATTGAAATAAGCGGATCATTTTAAAGTACATGATTTGATTTAGCATCAACTGGCTGCGATAAAAATAATCGATCAATAACACTATCCGTGATTATAATATCCAGCTCCAACTGCATTACTAATTATTTCCAATTATATAAAATAAAATATTTAAATTTATTCTCGATTAACACTTTACGCATTCTCTTTAGGTAAAATATCATTACCATCGGTACCACACGCTATCAATTATGGCTTCCTCGAACAAAGCATTGCAGTACTATCTATTTTGCGCCTTATTGTACCAATTGCTGCCGCCAAGAACACGTAGACCTCTTTCCACTTCATCGAACCATCTCAAATTGTGACCCAAAGTCTTCTCTTAAACTTCTACATAGTCGGTTTTTTTTTAAAGAATACTATCATCCTTGCAATCAGTTATGTAAACATCAAATATATTGAAATAAATTAATATTCCTTGTATTAATGTTTTATAATTTCATAATATCGTCGTATTACTGGCAAAAGACGTTAAAGTGAAAAAGTGAGTTTTCAGATAATCAAGTTTTATTGTTTGAGTCTCTCTGTTAAATACATTGTACGACAATTTCTTAAATTATAATGTATTATGTATTAGAAATTGTCGTAAAATGTATTTAACAGAGAGACTCAAACATTAAAACTCGATTATCTCAAAACCCACTTTTTCACTTTATCATCTTTTGCTAGTAATACGACGATGTAATAATTAAATATTAAACTAAGGTTATGCTGCTATACTTTTTTTTAGTTTTGGCAAATTTTCTTTGCAATTTTAATTGTGTGGTAAAATTATTCAAATTCCGTATTAAAATAGTTGCTATTTTGACCTGAGCAGTTTGTTGATCACTTATTTATATTTCTAATTTTAAAATGTCACAAATTGAAAATCATCGTTTACTCCATTATTAAATCAAAGACGAACCTTATTTTAAATTATTTTGAAGAAATATTTAACAAAAACTCGAATGGAATGAGAATCTGTTACCTACCTAAAAGTATTATCAATCTATTTTATCTCTTCACGGATCTAAACACGCGCGAAAAAATACGTGATTTTTAAGCCGGCTATGAGATTTTAAATCTTGATCGACGAGCCAGAAGAACATGGCACTTTCAACATACGACCACTCACAATACTCCCTTAAATAAACACTTTATATTTTATATACTGTTGATTTGTCTGATTTAAATTAATCGAGAGCATAACAACAGCAAAAAATAGAGATTTTTATTTTGAAAATTGTTAGCCTACTCTAACTAAAATGTTCGCAGAATATAAAAATGTATTACTTTTATGTTGAAAAGGGTCAAATGACCTAACTTTTATTTCATTTTAATCAACATTTATTTTTTGTCAGTTCGATTATAATCTGCAAACGATTTACACGTGCAACGAAATTAAGTGTTAAAATAACATCATTTTAGTCTTATTGATAACTCTGCCGCTCTGGCTAATATTGGTCTGTATGCCCCTGAT
>JAGVSQ010004179.1:0-19945 GCA_022683975.1 Rhyacophila evoluta
TTTAAAATCAATTTCCATCAAGCACCATCAGTCGAAAATATTAATTATATAATAGTTTAATTAAAAAGGGCTACAATAGAATTTAAATACACAACAATCTAGCATAGTATAATGCAATTATTTTAATTTAATCATTAGAGTCCCTTTTCATGTGAATGAATTATGGTGAGCCTAATTATAATATAACCCTTGTGGTCCATTATTCAATTATCTTATAGGGCGTGTCCCAAAACTGATCAGCAATAAAGACGTGATGAGCATTTTTAAATATCCATTTACCATTCAGCCTCTCAAGGGTGAATTGTTATTCTTTAATTAAACTCCGTTTTTCAATCAAGAAACAGTCATTTATCTGTATAAATTATCGACGGTGTGTATAGAATCAACTACAAAACGTTAAAAAAGAAATATCATATTATATTAATTAATAAGATGTATACATAGTATTGTATGAGGATGAGTGCAACGTAATATCATATATGTTTAGATGAAGTTTAGGGATCGTCTATTCGGTAGTGTGGAGGTTGGTGTGCACACCTAGCATTCGGGGAATGCGAGTTCGATTCTCACATCTGTTGGATTTTTAAAAAAGTCCAATAATATAGGATTGGATGCCTATCGGGTAGAGAAATTGTCTGAACTGGTAATGTGCAGTCTAGCGTACCCACTTTGCATTTGTAAAATGCGGGTTCGATTACCAAATCTGCTGGATTTAAAAAAAATGAAAATGAAGGACTGTTTGCCCGCCCATTGGGTTGAGCAATTGTCTCATAAGCAATACTCGTGAAAAATAATTTTTAAGACGTCTTCCCATTGCGAAGATTCATATACTCCACTTTCGGAGTGGATATCTTCACACTGTTTAAATACATATGCTCCAATTTCCAAGATCCGAAATCTCTACTTTCAAGGTGGATATTAAAAAAAATTGAGGCATAGAGACAAAAAAAAACTATACTAGCTTACATCAATACGATTTTACACATCCTACCTAAAACTAACTTCTTGTTCAGATAATTTAAGTATCGTATAGTATTTTTTATAAAAAAATATATTTAGAAGAGTTTTCATAGCGCGTCTTCTTAAAATGTGGATTATATCGACCTCTAGGACGTAAAGATTCAATTTTGGAATAATTTTTGGGTATTGGTTACCATTTTAACATCTTGGGATATTGGCTATCTAACACAATAATTTTGAATTCTATAAACCACAAGCAGCTAAGTGATTTTAACTTACAACCTCCATCATTAAAAAGCACGCGCTTATCTTGTCTTGCTATAAAAGCTTGTTGGAAGACTGTGGATTTTGTAGCTGGAGACAATAGAAAATGATGTGAATTCTATGTCACATACAGTATAAATAAATTAGATATAAATGATTAATTAGAATAAGAATAACGCACACTCTAGTGCACGCCAACCAAAGTCTTGGGAAGCTGCTCCTGGGACACTACTGGCACTTATGAAGAGCGCTTCACGTTCGTTACGCCATGGTATACGCCCGCATAACGGGTGGAGGGGAAAGCAAGAAGTATAAATAAATAGAGGACTATTCTTTAGGAAGGCAACGGTCACCCTAAATTGTGCCCTATCATAAAAACAGCGTAAACATTATGAGTGATGTATCTCCAAAAAAAAACTTATTTTGCCGTACCAAAATTCAAAAGAAAATATTTTAAATACATATATTCGTATAAAAAAATCCATATAGCATATTTTTCAGTGTTTATTTTTGTTTTCAATATTTTCTAATTTGATTTTCTTCTATTTCAAATTTGAGTTTAGTGGAGTAACTTCTGTAGTATCCTCATGACTTTGTATACATACTATTATTGTTTTCTAAACTGTTTATGCTTCCAGTTTTTTAATATATTTTTTTGAATTAAGTATACGCATTTTTTTAAATGCCCCAAGCCGGAATTTCTAATTATCCAAGATCAAACATTCCGGATTCTGTATAATTATTTAGTTGACCGAAGTTCACGGACAATAATAATCCAAGTGCATTAAGTCTGCTGCATCCTTGTGCAATATAAATTCTTTCTCGTTGCAAGAAAGCGACAACACAACATTTTGTAAGATTATGTAAATGCACCAGAACCTCTTAAGAAGGCAATCGTACAGCTGCTTCAAAAATTAATCGTCCCACCAAGTGTACTTTAAGACGGGATGATCTCGTATTTAATGTCATATTAATTGGGAATTACACATTATTTATCGACGTGTCACAAAGCTTATATGATTTGATAAACTATCGTTTTATTTACATTAACGATACTATATCAAAACACGTAAGTATAAATATTTCATTTTCATGTCAAAACATGCATAATTAATCAGGAGACAACGTAACATCTGAAAGTTACTTAGCTTCTTTTTTCTCCATATCCAATCCTGAAGTCTAGCATTGACGCCATATGCCACCTCCAAGAATCTCAATCACCCACCAGTATTCTTGCACCCTCCCAGGTCATACTTGTATCTCGTTACTCCACAAAATACATTTTTTATACAGTATTTGGAGTTTTTTATGGCGCTGAGAACCGATTGACTTAAATAATATTTAAGTCTGGTTAAGACTTTTAATTTAGAAATAATGTGATAGCTAAGCTTACATTTGTGTTGAATACTAAAGTTGATGTAGCTTGACTTCGTAAAGAACTCAGATATACGAGACCAAGCAGTCTTCTATCATTTTTTACATCATACATATGACACTGAAATTGGTTGGGAGACGTGTAGTGGATTTTTACAGCGAAATTAAATCTTGCTTGTCTCTATTCAGGCTGTAGAAATTCCCGAGTCATAGTTGATCTTCGAGTACAATCCAGATGACGTATTGTGCAGATTAAAGGATATTTACATAGCCTGAGATGGTTAAAAGTATCTACAGGTTGACAAAATATCGGATAATCAAAACGATTTTCAACAAAAGAAAGACGCCTTCCATTCGTATAACCTCTAAGAATTTTCATCTATGACTGATATTCAGAAACTCCCAAACCATTACTAACTACACTAAATAATCTGTATATACAATAGTATAATATTTAGTAGCCTTATAAGATGACGAAATCCAATTGGCTTGGAAGTAAGTAAGCCAATTTAAGACTCTAGAGTCATTGGCAACATTTATTCTACTCAGGACCACCGTTGCTGCTGCCTGCTTGTGATGATAAGTCGCTACAACGCATAGTCCGTTTACTGATCTCCTCATAAAACCATGCCACAGTTATTCATCAGGGGGATATTATTTCTTGAAGTTAAGGATACCATTTACCGTCGGTTTTGAGCCATTGTTAATTACCAAAATCCACACCCCTAAAGGAGCACTGTCAGAAAGCACTTATTAAATAAGTGGCATATATTTTTATTTTCCGATACTTACTTTAAGTCGTGGCATTATAATATATATTCAACTCAAAAAATATAGTTTCTTAAGACAGATCAGTCTCAAATATATTACTTTCTCAGTTTCATTTTAGACACTTAAACGAGTGGCTATTATTGAAACCCGATCAACATGAATTTATATATTAAAGTAATCATTCTTAAAACATCTTCAAATCGTTTCTTAAATATGCAGACCATAGTGGTGGTTATGATTTTATACTTTCAAAATAACCTAAAATACATCAATTTCTCTCCATCCTTCCGAGTTATGCCAATATCCTTCAACGCAGAATTCTCCTACATCCTACGAATAATTACACCACGTTTTCATAACCACGAAAGTATTATCGGTTGAATAGACTGTAAATAACTGCAATTTAAGACTATTTGCTTTTCTTTTATTAAATAATCTTAATCTGTATATTTATTGTCATATATATATTTTATTTCTTGTTATAATTCTTATATGAATTTTGGTTATTCTAGCTTGATCCCTTTTCTAATAAAACATCTTTAATTTTTCCTTTTAATTCAATGTATTTTTTTCCCATTTTTCACGTGGAACACAATACATCTATACCCAACTCCATCAAACTAACAATTTCTTTCTCGATCATTTCACCTATGGCCTGTCGGATTATTGAAAATTACTTTCCTTACTGATTTCTGCTTATAAATATTCCCTGTATCATATATATTTAATCTTTACTTTGTATCTTATGTTGTCCTGATGCCATTGCAATTTTCCGATTTTAAATAGACGATAAAACAGAGCTCGCATTTCTTGAACGTTTCTATAAGAAGATGCTCCAGCGAGATAAGATAATGCCATGTTGTTACTTTGCATTAAGTTTATATTATATTGTAGGGGAATGTAAACAGCTGTACGCCTTTTGAATACTAATCGCTCACTTGATAACATCATATAATAAAAAAAGGGTTACGGTAAAACAATTGTATTTTGTCGCCCTCAATAGGCTTACTTTTTTTAGTACTTGCAAGATGAATGACGACATAAATTTACTCCTACAAATAACTTATTATGTCAAATATATTTTGCTCTAAAACTAAATCATAAATCTTCACAACTTTAAAATTAGCTTACTTTATCTATATTAATTTACTCTAACGTTAGGAAAAACTGATGAATATGTTTAATTTATAATATTCGGCACAAAATTAGATATATATAAATTTTGAAGACTTGTTTTGACAGATTGTTTTCGATGAAAATTGTTTATCAACAGAAACACAATTCTACATTATTTAAAGTTTAAAAAATTAAATACAACTAAAAGGTTCAAGCCTCTACCATTTAAAGAAATAACGCGCACTCTTAAAAATACAACACCATAGGAGACATCCATCATTCATCAAGAATCTTGGTACCTAAATCCAACCAGTGATACTATATTTGTATATATATAAAAAAATATTAATATCGTATACGCAAATTAAAACCAAATTCTGGCACCCCGTAAATATATTTATATATTGTATTTAAGTTACTACAATACCTTTCATCAACAGTTTTATTATCAACAAAATCTTGTCTCGAGAGAGGAATAAATAACAGAAAATGACAAAAAATACCCTTTAAATTATCACTCACAGTTTGTTATACATTACGTTCATTCATAGTTTATTTGTTCTGTCTTCACATTCTATTAAAATAAAAGACTTGTCATTTGTTGTCTTATACAAAGTGTATTAATTTTTTCGAGGATCGGTTTTAAGTTAAGTGGTCAGCCTATCAAACAGCATCTTATCCTGCATGTTATTATCATTTATTTGTTTGCATCTTCAAGATTTGAGCACACTTCCATATCTGGTGATTCACAAGTAGTCTTTGCGCTTACCACCTAAGCGACCAAGGCGATAATATAAATACAGAGTTTAATGTTGACTATTATAATTTTAATATTATATTTTACCCGTAGCGTTCAGGGAATACGGAATCCGTAAATAAGGACTAAATGTCCATTGGGTTAACCCATTTTCTGACAAACAATTCTCGTGAAACATAATAAGTCATAACATGTCTTCACATGGTGGAGTTTCATACACTCCTTTTTCGGAATAGACATTTTCACACTATATAGATCCATACGTTTCACTTTCGGAGCGAACATATATTTAAAAAATATTAAATCTTTAAAAATGAAAATGTAAATGTTCGTTAGCTCAAAATCTTAAATCTCCTAGAATTCTTTGCCGATCGCTTTGAAAAATTACACAGCGTTGCATTCAAATACGCGCGTGTTTTTATATGCCTACTATTATATAAATGTCACACACCTATGACATGTAAAAACATGCTTTTTTGAAAAACAGCGCTATTATTTATAACCAGACTGAGCCACAGCAACGCGTGACCGAGTACAGCTAGTTACTTATAAAATAAGTTTGCGTCAACATATTTTATAACACGATTGCTTTGAAAACAATCCTTACGGTATTATCCCTTCGCGCCAACTTAAGAGGATTTTTATATCTCTCAGACGAAACATGATCTGATCAGGATCACGGCAAAAAATGACATCACTCAACAGGTTAACATATAAGTCACTTTATTCTGTCACTCTCGAGTAAATTATTATAAATAAAAGATTTAATCTCTCAACAAATGTTAAATGTGTTTTATAAAATAAAATTTAAATCAGATTTTTACGCTACATTGTATTTAATTTCTGTTTAAACGTTTTTTTCTCAACTATGTTTCTCCAAATAGGGAGCTTATGGATTTACACAGTGTGAATACATGTCTTGATGGGTTATTTTTTACGAGAATTGCTCCACCCAATCGGAATGCAGTCTTACGTGTTCGTCAAATATAAGAATTGAACACGTATTCCTCGGACCCTAAGCATGCAGGCTAACTTTTACGCCACCGGGGAAACTGTTTGATGTTTAAATAACTTATAATATTTAGCATTAACGTATACATTAATTAAATTAAATGTGGTAATATAACACAATACTAAATACTATCAAGGGATTTGCAAAGTTTACCTTCACAAACTTTTCATCATTAAGAGAGTTATGAATTTATTTAAAAAGTTCGGTAACTAACTAACTGTCTCCTCGGTAGCGTAGATGTTAGCGTGCGCGCCTAGTGATCCAGGGAATGCGGGCTCAATTCCCCTTTGCGCAATACAATACCATGTAATCCACTTTCAGGGTGGGTACCTTCACACTGTGTAGATGCATATATGCCACTCTGAGAGCGAACATGGTATAAAAATAAATATATATGAGATTAATGCATTTTTTAAATAAATCATACGTGATAAAGTAATAAATTACTATCAAGATATTTGCAAAGTTTACTCATATAATCTTTTTATCAGTAAGAGAAAAATATCGTTTATAAGATAAACAAATGTTACCTGAGCATTTTGTTGAAATTAATATTATATTAAAGCCAATATGATAGTTGTAAAATGTAAAAAAACTATGTAATAAATGAACACCATTAAAATACCAACTGAAATTCATATGTATGCGTATTTATAGTAATTTAATTTTGTAATATCATTGTAAAACTAAAAGAATTACGCATATTGTTTCGAAACATAATAATTTTTTGAGTAGTGATAAACAACGATCAACAAGCTATCTCACATTGTTTTTAAACTCATTCAATACAACTAGTTATAATTATCGTTTTTCAGTCAAAATAATTAATAATAAAAATAAAATACATTTTTAATTATAATAATTAGTAAGATTATTTTTATAATCTTTAAATATAATATATTCGATTGTATACTTTACGTTAGATGCGGAAACGAATACATAATTTAATATTTAGACATTTAATAATATAAAAATGTAAAAATACATTAAATACAATACATTACATGGCAATAGTTTGTAGTAGCAACCAACCTTCCCACGCTTATGTGTTTTGGGGCTTGTCAATGCTCGTTTAGTTGTCAACGCACAATAAAGAATCTCCATAATGACCATGTTTTACCTGCCGAATGAATTTGTTTCTTCAAATAATATAAATAAGACTGTGCATTAATTTTATTCAAAATTCTGAAATAAAAAACGCAAGTAAAGACACCATTTCATAAACATATGGAATACGGTAATGTAGAAAATAACTTGTAATGCATATTGCAAGTATTTGTGTTATTCAAATCAATATATTCAATCAATGCAATTTATTTTTAAGTTTTTTACTTTATGAAAGTGGAGCATAAAGATCGCCAAAGTGTAAATTGTTTTGCTACAGTAATGAGGTATGTAAATCTTCATCTTAATTCACAAACGTGCGTTGAAAAATTCTTGAAAGAAAGTTGACTACCGGCCAATTGTTTAAGTCATCAGAAGTCTAGAAATATTATCATTAGTTTAACTATTTTTAAAATTTGTCTACTGTAGGATTTAAACCCGTAACTTAATTCATTAAAGCGATAGAGATCAAATAGTAAAAAACCGTATGAAATTGATTTTTATTTTATGTTTTATTTTCCAATAAACATATTTGGATTTTACTCGACTAGATTTAAAAAATTGTATTAGTATATTTATAAAAAAATAATCGATAAAAATACAGAATAAATCTTATTGGTTTAGATAGCTCACGCATGTAACTACAGTGTACTCTCGATTATTCAAGCTGATGCTGAGGAGCAGAGCCCCGGATAGTTGAAAAAACACAGATAATTCAAACTATTATATGTTAAATATTGATAGTTTGTCATTACCAAAGAATTGCCGCTTGTTAGACCTGGGCAACCCAAACTGGTCCACGAATTGTATAAGCGTCTTTAAATTGCGTTCCTTTCAGGTTTTGCCTGCCGAATTACATTTTCTCTAAATTCACCACCAACGCGATAATATAAATTTTCAGAGGTAAAAAAATCAAGCCAATAGCACATTTCTTTTCACCTAGAATAGTTATAGAGAAGATGCTGTATATGGTACATAAATATACTAAATAAAACAATCGAGACTTCATCTTCCGATAGTTCAATTCGGCAGACTCATACAATTTTTTATTTGTCCTCTTTAATTCATTCAAGGAAAATTATCTTAAGGTGTTAAATAATATATACGACCTAATATTTAAACCTTATTTCCAAAGCTATCGTGACAATTGATCATAAACGATCGTAATTATAATATAGGTAATGGAATCAATCCAAAAGCGGAACATCCGCCAATATCAAACGATCGGATAAGCCTCCAGGTATGAAAACGTCCTCCCACTTGTTAGACGTGACTCCTTCAAAGTGGCATTTCACTATCAAATATGTTCTACCACCATTTTTAATATTAAACTTCAAACACAACTATAACGTTTGCTTTAAATCAAAGAAAAGTAATAAATTAGACAAACATTGTTGAAAATTTTAATGAAATATCAAGGATAAATAGGACTTAAACGATGTACAAATAAAATCATAAAATATCAAGTATTCGTGGATATAGTGCATGTTATATTAGTCTTTTATCAAAATGACATGTCGATGTTATTTGATGCAAACCAAAACATATAAATACATATATGTATATTATACCATGTTCTCTCTCATTGTGGAGCAAATGGATCTACATGGTGTAAAGATATCCACTGCGAAAGTGCAATATGTAGACGTCGAATATTTTTCAGGAATATTGTTTTTCAAACAATTACTCAACCCAATGGGCATCAAATCCTGTATTTTTATATTTTTAAAATCCCAGAGAAAGGGAATTGAGCCTGCATTCCCCGGACTGCTAGGCGCGTACGCTACCAACTAGGCTAACCAGGGAGAAACATATACTGTATACATTATATCATTAACAGCACTTCTCACTTTGGATCATGGACTTTAGCAACAACTCTTTTATTGTAATGATTTTTCTTTATTATGTTAGTCTCCAATTCGTCAATTCAAGAAAACAATCAATAACAACATCAGCTAGTAAATTGGCGGTCTACATTTTGTTTTACGTCCAACTAAATTACCGGATGTGACTCATCAATTCAGTCATATGCTTCAATTTGTTTTTAATAAACTTTTTCTTTATTTTATAAGTTTTCTAACACTCAATCAAGGCGATGATTGTTTATTAGTTTAATATATATTTTTAATTAAAGTTAAATGGATATGGAACAAAAATTTACACATCTTGAATGTGATACTGGAATATATATTTCAATCTGTCATAAGTTTCATTAAATAGTAAAATAATAGTCTTACAAGAAGTTTATTATATCTACAAACAGTGTAGGATGATAATGATGACTGACTTTGTAACACGGATAACACTATTATCATTGTAACACCATACAGTGATTTTCACTATTTTCGTTTTAATATTAGGTAGAACTTTTTTATCAAAAACATTTTGTAAGTTATATATTATCGCCAAAATAATAATGGATATAATAACACTCAAACACGAAATAGTGATCATTATTTTTTAGATCGAGTAACGCCCGTAACTTCAACTTAAGAGAGAATTTGAAAGAAGAAATAGATATTTTTGGCAGAGTATACGACAATATACCAGCTATTTTAGATGGGATATTACTAAACGTTGCTTTCTATGGGACCCAAAACCCATTATTTATTAAACTCTTACTCTAAAATCCTGGAAAAGTAAATGTTTTGACAAGTAGTAAACAGCTTTGATTTATTAAATATGTTACATATTATTATTTGTTGCTTCTTTTCAAATCTTTTATATGTATAAGACCTATAAAACACACAAAACAATATATTACTGAGCATCAAATTAGATTGTTATTTGTAGTATAGACTTCAGCTTTTGACATTAAGATGTTACCATTAATGTAATAAAAAAAAAACATTTCACCAAATAAATGTTTATGATAGATAAGTTCGTTTAAATGTTTTTTGATTATTTCTACCCCGAGGCATAAGTAACATATGGATCTATGCAATTTGTAGCATTACCATTAAATATTATCTATTCTTCCGACCGGTGGGATTCCGGCGTTCTAGAAGACCGGCTGGGACCATCCATAGAATGTAATCGGCGGAACTAAGGGAAATTGGCATGACTTGGAAGAATACAACACGGCTAATGGCTGATAGAGATTTCTTAAGGAGTCATGCGGCAGTCATATTGACTGTGGAAAGTAAAAATGACGTAACCCTTAGTTTTTTTCAAAATATGTTTGTTAATTGTTAATCATTTTTTTTATATAATTACGGTCTGCACTACTTAATACACGTTCTATCAAAATGAGGCAAGCTGAACGTTTCAAACTAGTTTCTAAATTTAGCTTTTAAGTTTGAAAAAAGGATGGCCTGTCAATTTCGTGACAAGAAAAAAGGACTTCGATCACATTAATTTAATTGGTGTTTCTTAAATGGCTTAATAAATTCAGATCAGATTGGATAAATAAAACACAAGTTATGGTGTTTGTGCATTTTAAGGGTGTGTCTATTTAATATTTTGACTTCGGTTCAAAATCATTGATAAACGTATTTGTGTCTTCTGTATTTTTTTATGTGTGACGTCCTTTTTCCTTCTAAAAATCGATATGCTCTACGTAAGGTGAGAATATGGCAGAAAAAGACAAATTATTTTTAACTCATAATGTCTAAGAGCGTACAAACTATATTGTGCTGTGTGTTTATATTTTTTCCAATCAAAATAAATGTTATTTTTTTATTTAAACTTTCAATAAATCAATATTTTACAATACGAATGACAAATAATATCATTATTGTAATAATACTTCAATCTTTAAATGTAATCAGTTATAATTTAAAAATACCCAAGGCAGACATTTTACCACTGATCGGGCATAATAGCGTGCAGATAAATCAATAATGTCTTTTAAATACGAACATAAAACACATTTATATTATGCAACTAAAACACTTGACCCCGCAAACCCAGTTACCAATCCATTCACATTCATACGCATTTATCTACTCGACCACTGAGGCAACTAGTATAAAATAATTAATCATCTAACAATAAATTGATTATCCACGATTCAATTGTGGTACTCTATCCGTGACTGACGTTAAAGTTCTTCATTTCTTTGTTTGAATTGAAGAGTTTTCATCATACTATAAAACAATGTAACACACCCACAAGGGAAGCAATTGACTGACAACCATATAGCTGCAACAACTGTCGGAATATTTGTTTCTAATTTAAAATAATAGATAAAAATAATAATTTAAACTAAAATTAATATACTGTTTTTGTAGAGAGTTTTTGAGAAGCTTTTTGAAAGCTTTTATTTGATATCAATATCAAGATTTTATTTTCTGGTAATCGTTAACGTATGAAATTACTCTATTTTAATTTAAAACTGTAGTTATAATAAGGTTTTACTCCAGCGACTATTCCCCATAATAATACAAGTTTGGTAAGTTGCCAACGGCAGTAGAATTCTATTAATAGTGGATTTAAAAAAAATCGATTACAACAAATGACTCGATCAAATCACTCTTATAAACCTTTCGATCGCTGGTAGAGAACTACATGAAGTAGTGAACCAATGCATAGCAATGATTACCAAAGGAAGTTTACAAGAGAACTTTTAGTAATAAAACAACTTCACTTTCATTGTTTTTTTACTACTAGAGTTTTCCAGTAGACGAAATTAATTATATCACAGAGCAGAAAAATGTTGGTTTAATGCTTGCTGTTTGCAGTGTTACTGTACGGTAGCAAATCATATAACCCGTAAAAGACTCAAACTTACTTAAAATAACTAGATAGAGACTTCAAAAGTTGGGATTAAATGTTTTTGTTTTATTAACCTACGCCTCATTAGATTAAGAAACAAATGATGAAGCGCACTGTAACTCTCTGATGCAAATTACTTTGGGAGCCTCCATCCTTCTTGCTTCTTCTTCAAGCGGTGGCTATTTTGGCATCATATAAAACCATCAAGATATCCATAAGATGTACATATTGAATTTAAAGAATATTGCTAAGATTCTGAAACAAGTATATTTGGAACATATAAAATAAATAACCAACTCTCAATTGTAAAACTAAACAAGTCTACATCAATAAATACATATTTATTGATTAAATTTTGGATATTTTATCTCTTTATTATAAATTTTACATTTTTCTGATTTCAATTGTACAAAAATGTATTTGCAGATTGTATTGAAATAAAGTACCGTATTTTTCACTTAATAGTTATTCATCAATGTTGCCAGTTTCCCGCAATAAATCACTGAGACTAAAGCGTTGAGTTTAGTAAGTAGAAATACGTGCAACATCTGAAGTGAAATGTTTCAAATTAGCTTTATGAGCAAGCGAGAGATCGCGTATACCCTCAAGCGCTGACAGACGCCAGTCAACGATATCGTTTTTCGTTTCCGCCTATACGTTGTCTATTCCATTGATTTATCGCGCATTTATTATTGTTTTTATTCTGAAAATAAAACATTTCAGTAGCGTACTTATTAGGCCAGTTGTTGTTGGGTAGTTGGAATCAGAAATAATTTATGATAAAAGTTTCATTATTTTAATTGCTTCATTTATGATCTAATATGAGTATTATTGGTTTCCCTCAGCGACAAGGTGAGTGTCGACGGCTAGATAATTGGACATAAAATCAGGTGCTTTACATTTTTTTACAAAATAACTCATAAGCGACCCGTCAAATTAAAAGGATGTTAACATATAAATTATAGAGCATAATTGTTTCAGTAAATATGAGTCCAATATAATGTATTTCGGTACAGTGATACGAACGCTAGCTTTTTTCAAAGTTATAATAATTCTTCAAGTTTGTCAACTCTAAGCTCGACAAAGTAATTCAGAAGATAAGAAAACAAATATTCTTAATTAATCCAATCGAGCACGTTTATTTCATTTTCCATTTTTTCAACTTTATTTGGGTCGTCTTTTTTTCACTCAACTGAATCTGTTCATTCATCGCTTCCTATAGTAGTTTCTGCATCAATTTTGGAAGAATTATTATTGCACGAATCCTCTTCGCAGGTCACACAAAACATTGAGTAGTTTATTTCCACTACGAGCGAAGTTACACCCTTTCGTGTATTTGTATGATATATCCATCAAAAGCTCGGCATGGTAATTTTTTTGGTGGTATTAATTGAAAACAGAGCGTATGAGATTTATATTCAAAATATTGTTGTCTTAATATTTATACTGTGCACCATGCAAGGGCGCTTGAATTTGATGGGAGTTTTTTTTATAAAAAAAGTGTGTTTTTCTTTAAAAGACATTTTTGAACGAAAATAAGTAAATACATATACTGTAAAATCATATAATATCTATGTAACAAAAGAAGGAAAGAGCTAAAGCTTAAAAAATACAAACTTTTTACTCACTGGCTAGATTGAATTAACTCATATACATAAATAAATATGGCATTATTTTCATCCGTTTTATAAACCAACTTCGTAGTCATCTTTCATCATAATCTTAATTTCAACAATTTCTATATATTTCGCTTCTCATTTATTAAAATGATTTATCAGTTTAATCAGGGTACTAAGCATATGACAGCCATTGGTATTTACAAAAATCTCGTGCATTTTGATTTGCCTTTTATTTTATGTCTATTACTTATGGTTATCGTTTGGTTAAGGTGTATATGCCACCAAAACAGCAGTCTTCCGATTTTGTCTCACAAGTCCCCTACATTATTATCATAAAATAATTAGTTTGTATAACTTTTTCGATATGGCCGTAATTACATTGTGTTGTAGAGGTAATTGTGATCGTAATTTTAAAACTTTGTATTTCATAATTTAATCACGGCTATAGAATAAGAATGCAATAATAAATACTTGACATTTAATGACAATAAAACAGAAAAATAAGCATGGAAGGACGAGAATTAAAAGATGAGCGAGATAAATATTATGATTACGGAGACAAGTGATAAAAATGGATTTTGAATACTATCTGACCGTGAAGCGGTTAGCGAGATATCGAAAAAATGTATCGAATTCAAATAAAACAAAAAATGCCACTACTTTTGAATGTTTAGTTAATGAAAATTTTGTGCAGCTTTTAAAACCGTTTTAATACCGTACCCGGGAATCTCCGCTTCGGATCGCAATATATTTAATATTATGCTACATATGTTGATAATTTAACAAGATTTAGAATTGATTTAGCAAAAAAAATCAACCTTTATTTCGGTGTACATGGTAAGTAAATGCCGATATTATCGACCGAGATGTGATTTGAAAAAAAACCGGCAACCACTTCCATTTCCGATACTCTCAATATTTCGCACAGTTTAGTAGATTTTAATGTTAAAACATAGCTAAAGGTGATTATACTTACTGCTAAAAAGCAATATCCATCAAGAAATTGCCAAGTATTGGCACCTAATAAAAAAAGGAGAAACCAGATACTTTTGTGAAGAATGCAATTTGCTCTATACAAATGTTCTTGCTGTCAAAGATTCCACATTAAAAATAAGCATCAACCCCTATATGAAAAAAGCAAATCAAATTATTTGCAATATTCTCATAAGAAAATATTTTTATAGGTTCTTTAATAAATCACTACAAAATAAAAGATTTATTGAAAATCATGATAGTATTCGAAGGTTTAATACTTCAATTTTGATCAAATGATGTAGTTTCAAGAGTTTGATATGTGTTTTATGTTTTCTTTGCTGTAACATAGCAAACTGTAAATGAATTTAGTCAGTTTGTATCAAATATATATGGTCGATAGATTAAAATATCATTTTTGCAGTTTTCCTCAGTAACAACCTGTTCCCAACTCACACAATAACCAACTCGCTGGAACCAAAGTAATTGGACCGAATAACATCACTAGATAAAACCCATTAAAAAGAAATTAAAAATCCATGGCGCCTTCATGGCATACCTACATTACGTGTTAAAAAATAAACACTATTTGACCCCAGTATGGTAGGCCACAGCCGTGGGCCCACACGATTCAATCATTAAAAGTGTCGGGTTTTGTTTTCCCACGCGTTCAATTTCTTTCCTTTTCACAAAATGTTTTAATTGCGTTAACAGCTCAAAGCTTTTTATTGTTCGAATTATATTTGGGAGATCGCTTTTGACACAAAAGATTTTTATGATTAACTGCTTTTGTTTGCTTTGTTAATAAGGTTGTATATTCTGTTATAGGTTATATATAAGACATATTTCACATGTCATTAAATCTTTTCTTAAAGTCAAAATAATTGACACATGAATGTTAATCAAATTGACATTATACTTTCATGAAAGTAGGCATACGTATGTTTGGAAAAATAAATAATTATAAGTCTTTTTTTATATTATATCGATCGTGGAAAGAAAAAAGAGCGTACTCCTCAGTTTTTTTCAAAATAACACTTGAATACATGTTCTGTCAAATGAATGTAAATTGAAAATGTCGAATTGATATCTTAATTTAGCTTTTAACATTGGCAAATAAAGATGGGTTGTCAAATTTGCGACCAAGAAAAAAAACTTCCACCACATCAGTTCTATTAGTTTTCCTCAAATACCTTAATGAACCAATAACGTATTAAATAAATAAAACACCAGTTTTAGACTTCATGTACTTAAAGGTTGTGTTTATTTAATATTGTGACGTAGACCAAAAATTATTAAATAGACGTTTTTTTGCCTCGTGTAAAATATGTTCTATGTGGGTTACGTTATTTTTCCTTTCCCCAGTCGACATATAAATATAGAAAGCCAAATATTTTTTAATTGTGGTGGTTTATTCGACGTATTTAGTGTATCAGTGAGTAAGTTTATGAGTCATGATCTAAATCAGAAGTCTTTACCAAATTAAAAACGTAAAACTGGATTCTAAATGTGTTTAATAATTGGCTGATAACAAATCTTCGTGAAAAATAATTTACCAATACGAGTGTTTACATTTTGAAGACTTGTACTCCAATTTTCTGGTAGATATGTAAATACTTGATTGAAGATTAATTCATTTTGATCATTAGTAATTGAATGTAAAACAATTAACCTAGAAACGGTTAAAGTAACATAAAAATTTTACGTCACTACTGTTTACCGTTCAAGAAAGGTTCTCGCAACAAACGAACAAACATACACACATAAATGAGGGAAGTATTTCGAAAGTGAATTTATTCTATTTTGACAAAATGTAAAGCAAAAGATTTTAGAGAAGTATTTTTTCTATAAAACAACCAATAACCTTGTAAACCACTAGACAAAATTAACTTTAAAAATAATGAAATCACAAATAAACATTGATAAACATGTTGTTACTGTGTATAAAAAATATTTGTTCTAAATGTGCTCTTTTAAATTTTGAAAAAGCTCAGTAAGTTTACTTTGGAAATACTTCTCTAATACATATGGAAGTAGACTAAATATTTACGTATTTACTGATAAAACCACACGTTTATCATAAAGTTCGTAAATATATCTTAAACGAAAACGGACATTTTATTAGGGTGCAATAAAAAGATTCAGAATTGAAATATGTTGTCAGCACAAACAACTTAATAATATAATAAACCTATACCATTATTTCAAAAACCATACATCTTCTTTCACTCAGAAACATCGAGAAATCTTATTTTATAGCAGACAGAGGCGTGAATCATAAATTTTATAGACCTCACAAGGAAAACCAATAAAGCTTTCTGATAATATATTATAATGCGGTTTGTACTAATATTGACAAACGCTGTTATTGTCTCTATCTTTTATGATCCGATTGAAATGTAAATTATTGCGTTTGTTTTGACAACTTTATTGCGAGTTTTATTGATCCTTCATTAGTATAAATTACGTCAATATTTATGCCCACATTTCGAATGTGTTATTCATAAATTTTATACTAATCAGCAACCTCAAAATTGATTATTAATTTGTCTCTCGAAATCACATGAAATCGTAAATATATCAAATTATTTATTTAGGGCAGAGAAATCAAACAATTTTACCAATAAAATCTTTGTTAAACAGTTGATACTTTGGTTAGCAAAATTTGATGTATCGATTTTCGCCTAAGTTTTAAAACAGTTTAAATAATTATGCTATCATTAAAAAATATATATATTCATTTTCCGGATACTAGACTAGAGCGTTTCACGTGTGATCTGTCATGAAGAGTTCATGCTTCAAAATGTATCTCTTCTTATCTACTCACATTTGTTTACAGTATATTTGTTTTAAATCTGAAAATATTATTGAATGTCGCTTGGCTCGGCTATCAGTGGCTTTATCTAACTGCTTTCATTCGAGGAATACGTATTTGACAACGCTTTTTTTAGATTTATGCGTGGTTTAATTGATAACTTTGCAACTCTGGCCAGTATTTTTCTGTACGTCCCTGATAACTACATGAGAAATCGAAAACATCGGCTGTTTTTCATTCCTAAATGCAGGATTATCCTGCCAGTAGTCATGCCAACACGGTGAGCAATGGCAATCCTTAACGAGATTACTTCGGACATTGATATCTTCCACCTATGTAGGTGAGTTTAAATGGATGCTATTATATACATTATTAGAATAGGGTCTATCCAACTGACTTGGTAGACACTCTTCTTCCTTGCTTTTTTTTTTAATTCTCTCTTTATTCTTTCTTATATTTTTACAACATTTCCTTTGTTTTTTTATATGTTCTCTTTTAATATGTTTTTAATGTTTTTGTCATAATCATATTAATGTCGTGTTTTAAATCTATTGAACTTATAACGTAAACTTACACAATGTGTAAAATAAATGAATAAATGTCCACAACACTCATAGACTATATTTTATCTGTTCACGTATATTTTTGTTAAATTGTGGATATATATTATAAAAACGATGATATTCAAAATCAAATAACCAAATAAAAATGCTTTACAAATGGTGAGTCATCTGCTGAAAGTTTGGTCGATGACTTATTAGGGCAGTGTGCACAAATGCAGTCAAATTCTAATCAGTTAAAATAGATGTTTATTTTTAATAATTTAAGCGATGAATACAAAGCCTCATAACAATACAAAGTACTAAAAATTGACATAAATCTCAGCGTAGACTCTTTGATTTTAGAATAATTTTATTCCAGAACCTGCTTCTAAAACTCAATAGTCAAACAACCGTGAAGGATTTGAATCAGGCTAACTGGAAAAACGAAAATCTATGGCTCAACTTTAAAATATTAGACTGATTTTTTCAGTTTCTTATTGTTTGTTTCATACCAAAGATAAATAAAAGACTCTCTCAAAAAAATTTTCATGAAATGCAGCTCTCACATGTAGTAGACTCACAAATGGCTACATCTGTCTTATATCATGAGTCAATCGTAAATTCATACAAATATCTCGATTTTCTTAATTTTAGTCATAATGATGCGTAATAGATTACAAATAAACAAAATTCAAATCTGTTTTCAGCTTGATAAACAATAGAAATAATCATGCTTAAGTGGGTACTTAAAATGCACAATAACATATTTACGTAGGACGGTGTTTATTGTAACGAGATGTGTCTTCATTATTGAGTACGTTTATAAATTTTAAAAATGCTAAGAGTTGTCGTATTAATATGTAGGTGTACGTTATAAACTAAAAGGAAGTTACGTATCAAATTTATACCTTTTAAATATTTTTTGAAATATCAATTTTGCATTAATATAATATTAGCTGAGAAAAGAAAAAAGGATGTAATCCACAGAGACAAAGCTTAAAGAAGGCACAAATAACGTATATTTTATAAATTTTTGGCTAAAGTCTAAAAATATTGGTCAAAATCTTGAAGCTCACGAAGACTAAAACCGGTGCTTTATTTAAAAACTTATGAAAGAAAAACCAATAAAATTAATGCGTGCAAGTCCTTTTTCTTAGATGCAAATTTCGCAAGCTTTACTTTTTAAAAACTTAAAAGCCAAATTTAGATACTAATTCGGCATTTGCAGCCTATATCCGTTCAGTAAAACGTGTGCTAAGTTGTATACATTGTTATTATTGAAAAAAAACTGAATTTTACGTTATTTTTTCTTTATAAAGTCGGTATTTATTTCTAAGCTAAATCAAATTTGAAAAGCAGTATAAGCGTCGCGATTTGCAAAAGGTTGTTTTGCATTGCTGTAATCTTAATTCAATGTTATTATTTAAAACTTTGAGGATATTATAAGTTATTAATTTAGATGGCATGTATGATTTACTGAAAATACATTTCAACTACGCCATTTTTAATTATATGAACATTTATCAGTAAAATATTAAAAGCATTGAAGACTGAAATCAAATAATGAAATCTGTGAAACTAGTCTAGTAAAAATCAGTCAGTGGAGATTTTAACATTAAAATAAAATTCTTGTTAGCCGAATTGGTGCGATATGACTATTAAAATATAAGTTAAAACGGCATCTACCTACTTGCAACAAATAAACATGAAAACAAACTATCCATTAGCGTAACACTTCAAGAGTAAAAAATCGATATTTAGATATCTCAGATAAGTATTATTACAACTGTAAATAAAAAACTTTTTTTTTTATACCATGTTTGCTCCCAACGTTGAGCATATGGATCTATACATTGTGAAGATATCCACTCCGCAATGTGAAGACGGCTTGACAGATTATTTTTTTACGAGAATTGTTTGTCA